>LR990635.1:2397386-2684518 GCA_905147815.2 Phalera bucephala | reverse complement strand
ATTCGGGTGAGAGAGACGGTCATACTCCACTTCGCAGGCCAGTGCGGTGCGGTGGAGGTAGGTTGGGGGCCACATATTGATAGAACTTATCAAGCCGCCTATATAAGACATTCAACTTGGTATAATGAAAACCACATTAAGTGGTAACTGAGAAACAACGACCTAACGTGCCTTCTAAAGCATGGAAACGCCGTACAATGAATTTTCACAAACGGTCACCCATCTCAAACCGACCGAGCCGAACGTTGCTTAACCTTGATTGCTACAAACTCCGCAGTACCACAAATTTTGAGTGCTTACTCACAAAAGCTACTCAAACTTGTTATATAACTATCGGCTTAACGTGCCTTCCGAAGCACGGAGACGCTTAAATATGGAGCGGTCACCCATTTTAGACCGACCGAGCCAAACGTTGCTTATCCTTGGTGATCGCTAATAACACCGCGGTCGTACAGGGCCACGTGCCCCTAAGTCCCATATAACATACCTAAGGTTTGTTATCAACATCTCAAGACCGTGAACTTCTGTTATCACTGACATTGGGATAACGCAGATAAAATAGGATTGATGTCATTATAATGGTCAATAATATTTTAGTTTAGATTATAAATCATTTGATTTGAAAATACGTTTATAACTGTATAAGTCTTTAGACTTTCGAAGATGTGCGGAGTCACGCTGACCGACCGTATTCGCAACAGCGTAGTAAGAAAGCGAGTAGGTATGAAAGATAGTATCGGTGTAAAGATGAGAAAGGGTATGCTCCGTTGGTTCGGGCATATAGAAAGAATGCCAGAAGAAAGAATGACAAAACAGATATACAATGCGAAAGTGGAAGGATGTAGGTGCCGGGAAGACCTAGACTATCTTACCATGACCAAATAGACCGTGTCTTAGCTGAAGTGCAAGTCAAGAGTCTCCGTAACCGGCGAGTGTGTATGAGACGAACTATGAGAGTGGAGGAAGCCAGAGAGGTATGTAAGGAAAGAACCTGTTGGAACTCTGTACTCTCTGCCTACCCCGCGAGGGAGCTGGCGTGATGATATAGATAGATAGATATTCTTTAGATTTTATATAAGTTCTCTGTGCTGCTGGTTCGGGCATATAGAAAGAATATCAGAAGAAAGAATGACAAAACAGATATACAATGCGACAGTGGAAGGATGTACCGGGAAAGACCTAGATTATCATACCATGACTCACTTTCTTACTATTTTGTTGCGAATACGGTCGGTCAGGTCCGCGCATCTTTCGCAGAGCTCGCATTTCGCGTTTTTTGAGGATATAAGTTTTGAACTAACATTATCACGCCTTTATTCTTCAAAGGTGGGTGGAGGAGGTTTACGGTGTACTCCTCGTATCGCCAATCATCCATGTTAGATTCTAATGACAGGACACACGCCAAAAAAGACGAAAGAATTGACAGACGCTGCTTTGTAGACACAATCTGACTACCGTCTTTGGGGTTCTGGTTTGGTCATGCTAGCTGTAACGTCTTTGCTTGCGGTGGCTGTCTGGCGCGGGTCACTCCCTTCCCTCCAATATGGTTGAGTAGAGTGAGGGCTGTTCCAGTAGTCATACTCGTGAACGAGGGCTGCTTGTGGGGACTGGTCGATCTGGAATCTTTTAGATCTTTCTATCTATCTATCTATCTATCTATAACCTCACGCCAGATCCCTTGCCGGGTAGGCAGAGAGTACAGAGTTCCAACAGGTTCTTTCCTTACATACTCTCTGGCTTCCTCGACTCTCATAGTTCGTCTCATACACGCTCGCCGGTTACGGAGACTCTTGACTTTTCCATCAGATAAGACTCGGTTTATTTGGTCGTGGTAAGATAGTCTAGGTCTTCCCCGGTACCTGCATCCTTCCACTTTCACATTGTATATCTGTTGTAGATCTTTCTTCCTAGAATAACGTCGCCTGACTACACTAATAACATTCTCGGAAGGAAGGCATCACACTGGAGTTAGATCGTAAACTAAATTGTAATGTAAACATTGTACCCATACAATTTTATTGAAAAAAAAATAGAAAGGAAAAAAAGAGAATTAAAATTAATTATAAAAAGACAAGCTCGCTGAGTTTCTTCGCCGGATCTTCTCAGTCGAGGCCGCGTTACAATCCGGTGGTGGATTAGTAGTAAGATTAGATAAAAAATAAAATGACTGCCTCAAAGCGCATCGCTTTGTGATCACAAGGCTTTGAGTTTAAATCCTAGCTTTATTTATTTATTTATTTATATTAGGCACATCAACAATATTCATATGTCACATTTAAAAAATAGCATTTAACAATATTATAATCTTATATAAATATCAATTATAGATGTACACAACGTTCCTTGGTTTACGATTGGCATGTCCAGTTATTAAATAATATTAAAAAACATAATTACATAATTAAATTGAAAACAAAATAGGTACAATTAGAATAAAAATTTAAATAAAATAAGAGTGATACATACATCAAATAATAATTAAATTACTACACAAAAATGAATTATGGATTTACATACTAAAATAATTTATCAGACTATTCCTGAAGTTACTGAAAGATTGGTGAAAAATATCAAAATTACCAATGTTTTCTGAGTTTCCGCAGACGGTATTGTACTCGCTACATATTCGAGTTAGTGGTGAGTGTCGTCCAATATTGGTTCTGCACACCGGAATATTAAAGGTTTTCCTAAGGGGATACCTCGGTATACTTCTTGGTACCGTGAGTTTTATATTTTCATGTAATTGAATACAATCTACCTTACCTGTCAAAATTTTGTGCAGAAATAATAGGTCCTGAATATTCCCATGATAGTGCAGTGACACCATTTAAAAAAATTTGAGTCTTTCATTATGTGATATACCGGATGACATGAATGCCAAGTTCCTTGTGAAAGTGCGCTGGATTCGCTCAATTCTTTGTGAATGTATTACGTATGAAGGATTCCCGACCATACTTGCGTATTCCAAATGACTGCGCACCAAAGAATTGTAGAGCAGGATCTTCGTTTGTGGCCGATGAAAGTCCTTCGTGTTTCTTTTAAAAAAAACCTAGCATTTGAGCTGATTTTTTTACAGCCTTATTAATGTGCGAGGTAAACCTCAACTGACTATCTAAATTAAAACCTAGATCCCTAATTTCATATACTTCGTTCAAGACTACTCCATCGATATTGTAGTTTGAAGGAATGGGTACTTTTCCTTGAATATTTTATGTGGTAGCATTTATTAGCCTTAAGTGTCATGCCGTTTATATGACACCAGTCTTTGATATTGTCAAGATCGCGTTGGATAAGGAGAGCATCTGATAGGGAATTAACTAAGAGGTAAATTTTAAGGTCGTCAGCAAACAAAGAGAATCTACTATACTTGATGCTGTCCGCAATGTCATTTATGAATACGGAGAATAATATTAGTACGAGATGTGAACCCTGTGGCACACCGGAGTCAGCAAAGTATACTTTAGACTCATAACCTTTCACGGTTACTACCTGAGGTCTTTTGCTAAGTTAAGATTGAAGCCAGTTCAGCAGACTTCCACATATCCCGTGTGCTTCAAGTTTTCTCAGCAGTAAATGATGATTTACTTTATCAAACGCACTTGAAAAGTCGGTATATACTGCATCAACCTGTCTACCTTTGTCGATGTCTGCGGATAAGTCTGATATAAATAAGATCAGGTTCGTATTGACGGAGCGACCAGTCCTGAAGCCATGTTGAGCATTTGTGATAGAAGGACTTAGGTACAATGTAATGATGGGACATATTAAAGACTCAAATAATTTAGAGAAACATGAGAGAATAGAAATAGGACGGTAATTTTTTATGTCATTGTGTTCACCTTTTTTATGTATTGGGACAATCCTAGCTTTCTTCCATTCATTCGGAAATATACCGTTGCTTAGAGATTAATTTATTATTAGAGATAGAGGTAAAGCGAGAACTGAACTACAGCGTTTAATAAACATTGGGGGTATTCCGTCCGGACCTGCACCCTTTGCAATATCTAACTGTTTTAACTTTTTAAGTACCTCCTTTTCGGTGAAACTAACACGGCTCAGGGATTTGTGTAACGAAGTCGGTGCAGTGCATTTAGTCAGGTTTGTAACATGGTTTTGATAAACAGATGAGAAGTGCTTTGCAAAAAGATTGGCTATATTGGGACCAGTATCTACATAATAGTTATCACAGTGCATTATTCCGGGAAGTGAGCCATCTTCCATGCGTTTATCTTTAATGAACCTCCATTATAATTTTGGATTTTTGGCTTTGTTTGATTCTATGCGGTTAATGTATTTGCTGTAACATTGTTTTAGGAGTTTGCGACTACGATCTCTGAGCAATTCGTATTAATCTTATCACGGGGATTCCTATACTTACAATATTATAATCGAATTTTGTCTTTTTCGGATAAAAGCCGAGTTAACCTAAAATCAAACCATGGCGGGAACTCAGATAACCTTGGATTACGTCTGAGAACATATTGGGTTATTACATTTCTTAATAAGTCATAAAATATTTCAACCATATCATTTACGTTTTTTGATTTTGCGAACTTGTCATTCCAGTCTATTTTTTTCAGAGTACCTATAATGTTGTCGAAATCAGCTTTGAAGAAGTTAAAGTCATTTCTAGGCCTTGGGGCAAGGTCATGTGTCAGATTATTAGTTAAATTAAATAGTAGGGCTGGCTGTTTTGGAGCTAATTTAGAGAGCACACTAGGAGGGGTCATAGTGCTTACACCTGTCATATTTGTAATAATGAGGTCCAGTAGTCTTTCGGCCACATTGATACTTTCATTGACTTGTTTTAGATTATTCATTGACATAAAGTCCACGAAAGAGGAACCCAGCGCACAGTTGTAATTTGAGGGGGTAAGCTGATGATCAATACCTTTGGTCTACCTGATAAAATTTAAGTTAAAGTCGCCTAGAACACTAGACATACAAATTAATACGAGGTTTAATATTATACAGTCCTAGTTCAGTCTCCTACTTAGATAACAATCTTAGTATAAAGTATACCTGCCTTATAATAACAATGGTTACTCATCAAACCATAACATCGTCTTCCATTGAAATCTCGACTTTCTTACTATGTTTTTAGAGCTCGCTTTTCAGTGTTACACTCATGGTGTTTAAAACGTTTTTCCGTTAATATCTAGTTGAGTCATAGTTATGTGTCAATTACTAACTATTACATGGGTTAACGGCATTATCTTGAAAAGCGTAGTCAGAGTTGTGTATTGGTTAGTAATTATTTTTAATAATGGTTAAATTGATCAAAAGGCTTCCTGACCAAAAGACCATAGTGTCCTTGTTTTATACAAGGATCACAATATGACTGCGCCAATTACAAAGCCACTGTTTGATCAGCTTGGCAGCTAAGGTGTACGGTAAAATTATTGAACGAAGAATGCGCGAGAAGTCCGATGGAATGTTGTGTGAGGCATAAGGAGATTTCAGCTCTGGAAAAGGATTCTCGGATCAAGTTTTCTCCCTCCGCAACATAGTGAAGCCTCTGGTAGTGGGCCGGAAGGTTTTCTGCGGTTTTGTGGATCTGGAGAAGGTGTTTGATAGAGTCGTGCGAAATAAGAATAAGAATAATTTTATTTTTGAAAAAGACTTAGCAACTAAGTGACATTATCTAAGAGCCCCAAACTAGACGAAAAGTCTGTATCTTGGGACCCCGTAGAGTTAAACTATGAGTAAACTTAATTTAGTTACAATTACTAACACGAGCAATTATATGAATGAACAGTTAAATGTCAGTTACTGAGTTAGATTCTATGGTCGTTTCTATGCGGTTGATTCGACTATAATGTAATAATGTATCTATACAAAAAATTATGAAAAAAATAATAACAATAGAGATTTAGACAAAATAAACAAGCCCGCTGAGTTTCTCGCTAGATCTTCTCAGTGGAGATCGCGTTCCGATCCGGTGATAGATTAGTAAGTTAAGAAAAAATAATGTAAAAAATGTGTCTTGTCCATCCTTACTTATGGTGCCGAGACCTGGTCGCTTACAAAAGGTAGCCTTTATAAAATCAAAGTGGCACAGAGAGCGATGGAGCAAGCCATGTTGGGCATCTCCCTTGTCGGCCGAACACCAAACATAGAAATCCGAAGGCGTAAAAGTTGAAGATGTTGGTAAAGGAATCACAAGGTTAAAGTGGAGATGGGCAGGGCATTTGATGAGACGTGAAGATGATAGGTGGACCAAGGCCGTAACAGAGTGGTGGCCCAGAACAGGACGCCGACCCATAGGCACACCATCGGCTAGATAGAGCGATGATATCGTGAGAGTGGCTGGCAAATGGTGGAATAAATTAGCGCAGGATCGGAACGAATGGCGTGATAGAGGAGAGGCCTACACTCAGTTATGGGTAGAAACAGGCTGATTGTTGGTGATGAAACTTAAAAATTTGTATATGCCCCAACAGACCTTACGTAAAATAAATGATATGAGTTGAGTAGCTCGACATGCCCACTGCAATCAACTTTCAGTGTTATACAGAACTTACTTATTTTGTCATCATACCAGATCAGGCAGAGAGCACAGAGTTCGAAAAGGTTCTTTTCTAACAGACCTCTCTGGTTTCCTCCACTCACTTAGTTCGTCTCATACACGCTTGCCGGTTACGAAGAATCTTGACTTGCCCTTCAGATAACACACAGTCTGAGATACGGTCTGTTTGCTCATGGTAAGTCTAGGTTTTCCCCTGTACCTACATACTTCTACTTTTTTCTTTTAGATCTCGTTCGATATCTATGTTTAGCTTGAAGACAAAGACAAATGCCTCTTCCCAAAGATCGCCACGACGGCCGGCTTTGTGCTGTAAGCATCCGGCTTCTATCCGCGACTTTCCGCGACTCTGACTATAATGATATAGACAAGGAACGTAGGGCGTTGTCTGTTCGTGTGAATATGATAGCTCGCAGATTCGCTCGCTGTTCGAGAGGGTTCAAAATAACCTTTTTCAGGGCATTTTGCATGTCTTTCTACGCAAGCAGTATGTGGGTTGCTTATGCGCGGGGACAGTGCGTTGTGTCCAATATAAAAATCCGTTTCGGGTGCTTTTGGGGCTGCCTTGCTTTTGTACCGCTTCGGGAATGTTCGCCAAAGCCCGTGTGGACTGCTTTTTGCAACCATGCGCAAGCGGTGCACATCCTTGCTGCGCAGGATGCGGCCAGCCGCAAAAGTATCGCATTGGCGGAGAGGTTGGACTGGTGGACAACGGTCACCCATCTCAGACCGAGCAAGCCGAACATTGCTTAACCTTGGTAATCGTTAAGAAGCGGTCGCATAGCGCTACGAACGCCTCTGAATATAGAGAGAAATTAATTAAAACGATTAAAATCTCGTTTTTTTTATCTCAATCAAGCTGGACCAGTATTTTGGATACCTGTTTATCATTCTAAAAACTCGTTTATCGAGATGATCTTATTCTCCGCAGTAACCTGTAATATCTGGGTCTCAATTCTAATAATAAAATTTCGCAAAAATCGAATCTTAACCGCCGGCTATCAATGGCGTTTAGACGCTTATTATAAACCCTATCAGATTAGCAGAAACCCAGATATAAAATGAGAAAGTGGAAGGATGTAGGTACCGGAGAAACCTTACCTGGAAAAATACTGCGTACGACTTCTGCGAGCTTCGGGGGAAGCTCGGGGGACGTGTCGGATTTCTACTGACTAAAACCCCCAGGGTGGTCGACATCAGCACTTTGGATGAGTTCCGGGATCTCCGTATTGAACACACCGGTGTCCCTCTTGTGCTTCGCACCGACGCAGTGCTAACAGCGACGTGGGCCACACCACGCCGCCGTCCTCCTCGGGGTCGCTCGTGAAGGACGCTCAGCGACCGGGGAAGACCTAGACTATCTTACCATGACCAAAAAGACCGTGTCTTATCTGAAGGGCAATTCAAGATTCACCGTAACAGGCGAGCGTGTATGAGACGAACCATGAGAGTCGAGGCAGCCAGAGAGGTCTGTTAGAACCTGTTGGAACTCTGTACTCTCTGCCTACCCCGCAAGGGATCTGGCGTGATAATATAGATAGATAAATTAGGTTCAAAAGCATAAATTATATCGATTATATTGATACATCTTATAAACCCAGTGTTACAAGATCGGCTGCAAGGTATCTTAGTAAACAAAAAACCGGAAATGGTAGCCTCGATACGCACTCCGAGTATTGCATCACATAAATAACAACATTGTGGTAGAATATTCATGCTAATACCACTTATGGGCTGAATAGAAGTACTACATATTTTTACCAGCCCCGTTTCGGGAATTTAGGTGATTGCACCGTTACTATATTCTTCAAGGAAGATGTCAGATGGGTACTGCATGACCCTATCAGCCGCTATCGCCGTCTGCGGTATATTCTCATCGACTCTTCCGATGCCCTCACTTCCCTTATCAAAATCAGACATTCACCTCGCCGGCGACGAGGAAAAATCTCGCCGGCCGGTGCAGAGCACCACGGCGAAACTCAGAATACGCTCTCCCCCATAGCGACAGCCCAATACGAGGGCGTTTCGTCCCTGATACGTCCTTGAGATAGTTGCCCCCCTTGACTTTCCGGCTAGAGCGTAGTGTTTACACGCTCGTCTTCTTGCCTGGTAAAGCTAGAAAGGCTCCTGGGCTATTTACACGCACAAATGTCCCGGTGGGATCTATCTTTTCGAAAGCATGTGCGTATTAAAAATTAATTATCAATTGCTTTAAAGGTGAAGGAAAACATCGTGAGGAAACCTGCATGCCTGTTTCTCGAAGGTGGGGGATGTTCGCCAACCCGCACTGGGCCAGCGTGGTGGACTATGGCCTAAACCCTCTGTTTAAGAACAGGCCTGTGCCCAATGGTGGGACAGTTTCTAAACAGGGCTAATATTATATTATTATTATGTTACACTTTGTATACAACGTCTTAAAACCGCAATAACATCTCAATCAACTTTGCACGGAACGGCATCGAACCGGTAATAAACTAGATGAATTACTTTCGAACAACCGGGAAGCTAAGTACCCGTATGTGTGTGTTTGCGGAAATGCCGTGAGAATATCGGTTTTCCTTCATACTACAAGACTGTATATATCAGATCCCTTGCGAGGTAGGCAGAGAGTACAAAATACCAACAGATTCTTTCCTTACAGACCTCTCTAGCTACTTCCACTCTCATATTTCTATGACTCTCTAAACATTATTAACTTATTTATTATTATTATATATTAACTTATTATTAACTAACAACTTTTATTCTTACTGTTTTTCTTTCTAATTAAATTTGTTGCGGGTTCTAAAACAATTAAAGCGCTTCCCGGGACACCACAAGGTTCAATCCTTGGCGTCATCTAAGGAGACCATTTTGGATCGTGGCTTACAGAAGTTATGATGGTGGGAATGTGTGGCGGGCTTAGTCCCAAAAACATGTTTTCTTGCTCTATTTCACTGTTTCGCACATCTTCTGCTAAGAAAAAATTTCAAACATTTCGAGCGCCTTTCATTTGTAACAAAATAAATAAGATTTATAAATTCACTCTAAAGAAAATGAACAACGGTAAATTTAAATATATTGTAATAGCATGGCTGGGTTTGACTATAAAGATACTGTGTGCTTCACCAACGGTAAAAAATGTATGAATTAATTTAATCTTAGCCGCCTCACCAGATCCCTTGTGGGGTACGCAGAAAGTACAGAGTACCAACAGATTCTTTCCTTACAGACCTCTCTGGCTTGCTTCACTCTCATAGTTCGTCTCATACACGCTCGCCGGTTACGGAGACTCTTGAGTTGTCCTTCAGATAAGACTCGGTCTATTTGGTCGTGATCGCGCCGCGTGGTTCCCGGCTTAGAATAGGACCAACCCATCTCATCCCATCGGGTGTCGTACAAGGCGACTAAGGGAAAACTAGGGAATGGGCAGCAGCGTTCCCTTAACACTTCTACCATTAAAAACTGCGCTCGCCAACCCGCCTGCCAAGCGTGGCGAGTATGGCAAACCCCCCCAATTTATTAAAATGGAAGAAAAGGATAAAACCAGGCCCCTAGTCCCCGGCGGTCCTGTTCGTCCTGGCCACGGTAGCAGCTATGGTAACGACAAGGGGTGCTAAGAATCTCCGGCAGAGATTCGGCTACCACCAACTACGAAAATTGGCCCTGGTGACATACAACGCACGCACGTTAAGGACAGATGAGAAGCTTGTTGAGCTGGAAGAAGAGATAAACAAGTTGCGGTGGAATATTGTTGGTTTATCGGAGGTCCGAAGAAAGGGCGAGGACTAGACTAAGGAAGAAGGTTATCGTACCTTAAAATCCGGCAACTTGTTTTACTACCGGGAGGGCGAACAGCAGTCCCAAGGTGGTGTCGGATTTATCGTCCACAGGTCACTCATAGACAACGTTGTGTCCATCACTAGTGTGTCGAGCAGGGTAGCGTACCTGATTCTCAGAATATCCAAAAGATATTCGCTGAAGGTCATACAGGTCTACGCACCGACCTCGGCATACTCAGATGATGACGTCGAAGTAATGTATGAGGACATTAGTAGAGCCATACATACTTCCAAAGCACACTTTACAGTGGTTATGGGTGACTTCAATGCGCGGCTGGGCAAACAGGGCGATGATGAATTGAGAGTGGGGCAATTTGGATATGGGCTACGCAACCCCAGGGGTCAGAGGCTGGCCGAATATCTGGAGAAGGAGGGACTCTTTATGATGAACTCTTTGTTTCGGAAGCCGCCTCATAGGAAATGGACCTGGATGAGCCCTGATGGTTCCACACAAAATGAGATAGACTTCATCATGAGCACCAAGCAACAAATATTTAATGATGTCTCCGTGATTCACAGGGTAAAAACCGGCAGTGATCACCGAATGGTTAGAGGCACATTAAATATTAATGTCAGAATGGAAAGATCGCGTCTGATGAAGTCTACGCTCCGACCTTCTAATGCACATATCCAAAACCCCGAGAACTTTCAACTCGAATTGTCAAACCGCTTCGAATTGCTAGACAGCAGCGCATCAGTGGACGAAATCAACAATAGGTTGGTAGAGACTGTCCATACGGTCGGGTCCAAGCATTTTAAGCCCCACCGTAAAAATAGGCCTCAAAAGCTATCTGACTACACCCGAAACCTTATGGCTGAGCGACGTACCATGACACTCCAAACCTCCGATGATGCTAAGTCCTATAGGCAGCTCAATGGACAGATATTGAAGTCCTTGCGACACGATTTACGGTCCTTCAATACAAGACGTATTGAGGAGACCATAGAGCAGAACAAGGGCTCCAAAGTGTTTGCAAGAGACGCGTCTATTGGGCAAAGCCAGTTGACGAAGCTGAAGACGGAGGACGGAAACGTAACGTCGAATAGGTCAGAGGTGCTCAGGGAGATAGAGAGGTTCTATGGACAGTTGTATACCTCAGTAGCTGAACCTGTTGTTGACTTGGTAAAAGACCCAAGAGCCAAGCTAACCCGACACTACACTGAAGATATCGTACAGGCTGATGAGCCTGTACGAGATTAGGATGGCTCTCAAACAACTTAAAAACAACAAAGCGCCGGGTGAAGACGGAATTACCGCAGAGCTTCTGAAAGCGGGCGGATCGCCGGTACTTAAAGTCCTTCAGAGGCTGTTTAATTCCGTCTTACTCGAAGGAAAAACGCCGGAAGCGTGGAACAGGGGGTGTGGTGGTACTTTTTTTCAAGAAAGGTGATAACACTTTACTGAAGAATTATAGGCCGATCACACGGCTGAGCCATGTTAAAAGTTGTTTTCGAGAGTCATCACGAATCGTCTCGAACGCAGGCTTGATGACTTCCAGCCTCCCGAACAAGCCGGTTTCCGGAAAGACGTACCATAGACCACATACATACGCTGCGGCAGATTATACAGAAGACCGAGGAGTATAATCGGCCACTATGCTTGGCGTTTGTGGACTATGAGAAAGCCTTCGATTCGATCGAGACTTGGGCGGTTCTTAGATCTCTCCAGCGACGGCGCATTGACTATCGGTACATTGAAGTGTTGAAGTGCTTGTATAATAACGCCACCATGTCAGTCCGAGTACAGGGGCAGTGCACGAAGGCGATCCCCATAAAAAGAGGAGTAAGGCAGGGAGACGTCATTTCTCCGAAACTGTTTACGGGCACCTTAGAGGACGCCTTCAAACTCTTGGAATCGCAAGGACTTGACATCAACATCAATGGCGAATACATCACTCACCTTCGATTTGCCGACGACATTGTGGTCGTGGCGGAGTCGCTGGAAGATCTAGGACGAATGCTGGGTGACTTCAACAGAGTATCTCAACAAGTGGGTCTTAAAATGAACATGGACAAAACGAAAATAATGTCTAATGTCCATGTCGTACCCACCGCACTCACCGTTGGGAACTCTACTCTTGAAGTTGTCGACGAATACATTTACCTGGGACAGGTAGGTCCAACTTTGAGAGAGAGGTCAATCGACGAATCCAACTCGGCTGGGCAGCGTTCGGAAAACTGCGCAACATCTTCTCATCCAAAATACCTCAGTGCCTTAAGACTAAAGTTTTTAGTCAATGTGTGTTACCAGTGATGATATATGGATCAGAGACATGGTCTCTTACAATAGGTCTCATAAAAAAGCTCAGAGTTGCTCAGCGAGCTATGGAGAGAGCTATGCTCGGCGTTTCTCTACGCGATCGAATCAGGAATGAGGAGATTCGTAGAAGAACCAAGGTCACCGACATAGCCGTTAAGATTAGCAAGCTGAAGTGGCAATGGGCGGGCTACATAGCGCGTAGATCGGACGGGCGTTGGGGCGGAAAGATTCTAGAGTGGAGACCACGTATTGGCAAGCGCAGCGTGGGACGACCGCCTGCCAGATGGACCGACGATCTTGAGAAAATCGCAGGAAGTCGTTGGATGCAGGTGGCATCGGACCGGTTACGCTGGAAAGCGATTGGGGAGGCCTATGTTCAGCAGTGGACAAGTATAGGCTGAGATGATGATGATGATGATGACATTGTCACGCCTGTTTTTAAAAGCGGTTTACCTTCCAACTCGGCTTAACAGCTACGGCATTATGTGGTAACCAGGAACAACGGCTTAAGGTGCCTTTCGAAGTAAGGAGACGCTCAAATATAAAAATGACCCAAACGATCACACGTCTTCACATCTTAGAATGTTGTAATTGTGGATTGCAATAAATGATTGAGTTTTTTGATTGATTGATTGAGTTATAGACTTTTTGTAGACTTTTTCTGACTGCACTCTGGGGACTGGGATTGGTCATGGTCACTAAAAAGTCTATGCTTGCAGTTGCTATTTGGTGCTGATCACTTCCTTCACTTTAATATGGTCGAGTAGTGGCTGCTCAAGTAGTCGTACTCTTGAACGGGTGCTGCATGTGGAGACTGGTCCACCCAAACTCCTTAAGCTTTTCATTATAACATATTTTTAAAAATAGTCTTATATCTCAGTCGTAAGGCATCACACTGGAGCTGGATCGCATTAATGATTTTGTATATATAAAAATGTATATATCTATACAACAAATTATGAATAAAATGAATGGAGAATTAGACAAAAAGACAAGCCCGCCGAGTTTCTCGCCGGATCTTTGCAGTGGAGGCCGCGTTCCGATCCGGTGGTAAGTTAAAAAAAAAATGTAAATATGACACTTTGTAAACACCCCCGCAGGGTTTATGCAAAATAAACTATTTGAGTTTGAGGTTATACGACAACCTACATCTTTTAATGTATATATACCTACCTATAGAGAGAGAAGAGTGAGTGCAGGGAACAGAGTAAATGGTGCGGTGTAAAAATGAGAAAGGGTATGCTCCGTTAGTTCGGGCATATAGAAAGAATATGTGAAGAAAGAATGACAAAACAGATATACAATGCGAAAGTGGAAGGATGTAGGTACCAGGGAAGACTTAGACTATCTTACCACGACCAAATAGGCCGAGTCTTATCTGAAGGACAAGTCAAGAGTCTCCGTAACTGGCAAGCGTGTATGAGACGAACTATGAGAGTGGAGGAAGCCAGGGAGGTATGTAAGGTAAGAACCTATTGGAACTCTGTACTCTCTACCTTCCCCGCAAGGGATGGTAGAGAGTACAGAGGATCTGGCGTGATGATGTAGATAGAGACATAGATAGATTTATCTATATTTACGATACCTACTATCGTATTACGATAATCTGCGATTTAAAATTATTATCATTAGTATAATTACGTTCCTTATACAAATAAATATCGATATTTCTTTAACTCGTGATGAAGTTACTGCGTTTCAATGCGATTATAACGCTTTCGTTATTTTGTTGTTTACTTGCAAGTCGGCCATTTTGTTTTAATGTTTTTATTGAACGGAGAAAGTTGTTATTTCGGTAATGTTTTAAATATTATGTTGTTGTTTTTTATATTTATTGGCCAATTAATTTATTTTTATGTGACTTGGTCGGTTTTCACAATCGGCATGTTTGCGTAAAGTACCTTTCTCGTTTGATGTTTTTGTTTTTGAGTATTTCTTCAGGTTTTTATAGCCAAGTTTTATCTCAAATATATTTTCTTAATCTACAAAAATACGGAAAAAATTCTGGATGTGTGTGTGTGTTTGAGTAATATACGCTGTTGGCCGTGAGGCCTTTCCAGCTTTGCCGGACATAAGGGCGAGCGTGCAACCACTACGCTCGAGCCAGAAGGGCAAGGGGGCGACATACTCGAGGGCGCCTCAAAGAGGAACGCCTCGGTTTGGACAGTCGCTACAGGGGAAGGGGGGTGTACTTAGTGCGCCGGTCGGCGGGCTAGGCTAGGGATCTACGACTTCGTCGGCGTCATCGTCCGTATCCGGAACGGAAAGAACCGATGTCAAAGCATCGGGGGATTGGTGAGAACATGTCGCGGCCGGCGGTAGCGGCAGGGGTTGGGTTCGTAGTCGGCGGCGGCTACGATTAGCGGATTCGCATGGGAAGATGCGTTCGCGAAGTGTCGAGTTGCCGCCTTTTAATATAGGCGCGAATAGATTCGAGACCGAGATCGTAGTGGTGGTCGACATTACGTACGAACCACGGGGCTCCTACGGCTTTGGGAAGGAGGCGGGACTCTTAAGTCTTCCCCGGTACCTACATCCTTCCACTTTCGCATTGTATATCTGTTTTGTCATTCTTTCTTCGGACATTGGCATCTGGCAACTATGCAAATGGAATGTTTGGATGTTTAGATGCTTGCACGCAAAAACGGCTGAATGGTATTAGAAGAAATTTGGCACACACATAGTTTATTACTTAGATTAACATATAGGATTATTATTACACTTTTTATCCCGGAAAAATATTAGGTTCCTGTCTGAAGTAAACGTGGGCGAAGTCGCCGGCAGAAATTGGTTTAAAAAAGTTTAAGTACATTTAATAAATTAAATTCTCGAGTAAATGTTACCTGGACTTTTTGTATTTTGGTAAATTGTCTTTTATGAGCTGCTGGGACCGAATCCTGGGTCGAATTGAAGTTTATTCCGTATATATATATATATAAGGAAATAGAGTGAGAGTGGAGGAAGCCAGAGAGGTATGTAAGGAAAGAACCTGTTGGAATTCTGTACTATCTGGTTAGCCTGCAAGGGATCCGGCGTGATGATATAGATAGATAGATTGATAGAAATAATCAGCAGTAGGCTCCCTTGCAGCTAGGGGGAGGGCGGTCGGTCCGAACCTGGTAAAAACATCTCCACTATCCATCGGTACTGCCACCTATAAAAAATCGCAAAATTGTGGTATATCGCTTAGCAAGTGGCATTTATATGCCACTTGTAAACATTTTATGCAACAATAATAAATAAAACATATTTTATAACACCGTCACGCCTATATTTCACAAAGGGGGTGGCAGAGGTGTACTGCGTGCAGCCACTTTTCGCCGACAGTGTTAGGTCCCATGTAATAGGCGGCTAGCCTATTGCTATATACCGGGCACAATTCCAGACTCTGGACCCATACTGGAAAGTTTGTCGTTAGATAAACTTTATCTGTCCGACCTAGGATTTGCACCCAGGATCTCGTGATCAACAAGCGATGCGCTTTGCCACTAGACCAACGATCCATCGACCTATCTATCTATCTATCTATAACCTCACGCCAGATCCCTTGCGGGGTAGGCAGAGAGTACAGAGTTCCAACAGGTTCTTTCCTTACATACCTCTCTGGCTTCCTCGACTCTCATAGTTCGTCTCATACACGCTCGCCGCTTACGGAGACTCTTGACTTTTCCATCAGATAAGACTCGGTTTATTTGGTCGTGGTAAGATAGTCTAGGTCTTCCCCGGTACCTGCATCCTTGCACTTTCACATTGTATATCTGTTTTGTCATTCTTTCCTCTAGCATTCTTTCTATATGCCCGAACCAACGGAGCATGCCCTTTCTCATCTTTACACCGATACTATCTTTAATACCTACTCGCTGTCTTACTATGCTGCAATCCATCGACCAATTTTATTATATCAGATTTTTAGTTATTATAACAGTTTTTACCCCATGCTAGCCAATGCTCTCTTGAGGTGTACACAGCACATATCTGTCACTCCTGCTTGGGAAATAAAAGCGTTACGGCGAATCATATGAGATATGAATTCTTTATTTGTATCAGCATATAAATAGCAATTTACAAAGTATCCTTTTCGATATATGTTCGTCACAGTCACATAACGGTTTTGGGTGATTTTCGTACTAAAAGTTTATTTTAACTTAGCGCCATCTCTGGACGGGTTCGGGGTAGCTTTAACTTTACACGTGTTTTAGCCTAGTTATGATAGATGGCGCTAGAGGTTTTACTTTTAGAACCTCTCGCAGGTTACGATAAACTTGTACAGAGCAACGTCTGCGGCCAAAATCGGAACTAACGCTGTCATCAAGTAAAATGTCACTTGATGACAGTCGCAGTATTGCCGTTGCTATGAAATTTACACAATTTCTTGTTTACTTAGTAACCGTGCGAAACTACTCGTTGAAATATTTCACTGGGAGTAGGAAAATTTTACTATTTTTAAACACCGTCACGCCTATATTCCCCAGAGGGGGTGGCGGAGGGGTACTGAGTACACCCACGTTTCGCCGACGATGTTAGGTCCCATGTAATAGGGGGCGAGCCTATTGCCATATACCGGGCACAATTCCAGACTCCGTACTCATACTGGGAAGTTTTCGTTAGAAAAACTACATTTGTCCGACCTAGGATTTGAACGCAGGACCTCGTGATCACAAAGCGATGCGCTTTGCCACCAGACCAACGAGGCTGTCTAATTTTTACTAACTCTTTATATCAACGCCCCCTTACCAATGTCATCCATGGGCCAAACGTTCCTTGTCGCACTATACAAATCTATACACTGTTAGTACACAAATAAGGAGAATGTATGTAGTTGGGGTAAATCAGCCTATACTGACCCACTGCAATTGCACCAAGGACGATTTAGCGCAGTGGTTAAGAGCTTAAGCCGCTCCGCCCACTGTGTCTAATAGACGCGGGTTCGATTCGAGCACGGGAAAAATCTTTACCTATCTATATCATCACGCTAGATCCCTTGCGGGGTAGGCAGAGAGTACAGAGTTCCAACAGGTTCTTTCCTTACATACCTCTCTGGCTCCCTCCACTCTCATAGTTCGTCTTATACACGCTCGCCGGTACGGAGACTCTTGACTTGTGGATAACACAATTATTTGTTTCGGTCTGGGTATTTGTGTATGTGAATTTTCATGTCTGTAAACGCACCCACGACACAGGAATAAATCCTAGTGCGGGGTTAGGTTCTTAAAAAAAATAATACAAATAAACTGCTGGGCAAAGGCCTTCTCCCACAAATCGAGGTGAGACAGAATAAGTCATACTCCACCACATATACCCAGTGTGGATTGTCATTTACTAATACCATCACTATCACCACGCCATATCCGTTGCGAGGTAGGCAGAGAGTACAGAGCTCCAACAAGTTCTTATCTTACAGACCTCTCGCTTTCATTCATAGCATTTACATTTAGACATCGCAAGGTTTAAACCTTGGCGTCATCTAAGGAGACTATTGCGGATCCTGGCTAACAGGAGTAACAATGGTGGGAAATAGTGGCGGGCATAACCCAAAAAAAATGTATCTTTTCTTTCTTTTTTCTTTAAAAAAAGAAACTTAGCCCCACACTTTGATTTATTCCTGTATCGTGTGTGCGTTTACACACATGAAAATTCACATACACTAATACCCAGACCGGAACAAATAATTGTGGATCATACAAAGATTTGTCCCGTGCGGCAATCGAACCTGCGACTATTAGACACAGTGGGCGGAGCAGCTTAAGCTCTTAACCACTGCGCTAAATCGTCCGTCTTTCTTCCGACACTCTTTCTATGTAACAATGTTTACCAAATTAATCATATCTATCTATGACAGTGTCGTTATCAAATCTCGACAACCTCAAACCAAAAGTTACCTACCTACCCGTGGTACTCGTATCAGTGCATTGACTTATGACGCAATGTGTCAATATATTGCGTCTACATGATTATCTTACCATGACCAAATATACGTCTTATCTGAAGGACAAGTCAAGAGTCTCCGTAACCGGCGAGTGTGTATGAGACGACTCTTGGTTCTGATGCTCTTACATCCCTTCTTTCGGATACAGATACTGCCAGGCGGATTTACACATTTGCCGCCAGTGGGCTATTCAATTGTTGCCGCCCCTACTAACCTCTGCAATTTAATACCCTAGTTCCCAATCATCAATCAATCAATTAATCAGCCTATCGTAGTCCACTGCTGGTCATAGGCCTCTCCTAACACGCGCCATTGCACACGGTCCTCCGCCTTCCGCATCCAGTCTGTCCCAGCGACCTTTTAAGTATTGAGTACATTTTCTTTGTCAATGAATTTGCAATTTTATGATTTGTGCTCCATCGTCATCATAACATCAGCTATTCCCGTTATTAGTATGATTGTAAACTAAAGGATCGTTGTGTCAGTTCTTAGATTATTCTTACAACTCACGATTTAGTGAAGTTTACACAAGAAATAGTCTTTGGGTATATTCTTGAGCTAAGAAAGGCTCAATTATGTACTACTTATAAGGTGGAGTAAGGTATGCCTTAAAACTACTTACACGTATAATGTAAAAAAAGATTGAGCCAAATCTGCCACCCCCCGAAAATTTGCCGTCCTAGACTCCAGCCTACTTAGCCTGCTGGTAAATACGCCACTGAATACTGCACACAGGATCAGACACCGACTTTGCCGGCGAGGTCGAAGAATCTCTTACCCGCCGGCCGGTGCAGAGCACCACGGCGAGAGACCTAGAATACGCCCTCCCCCATAGCGACTGCCCAAGCCGAGGCCGTTCCTCTTTGAGGCGCCCTTGAGCTAGTTGCCCCCTTGCCCTTCTGGCTCGAGCGTAGTGGTTGCACGCTCGCCCTCTTGTTCGGTGAAGCTGTAAAGGCCCCGCGGCCTACAGCGCAAATCATTCACACACACACAAAAAACTAAAGGCCTTCCCTTTATACATCCATACCTGTTGATCCAATGCTATTTCGGGGCACGAACTTACGGGGTTTAACGGGTACTTTAGGTGTCTAAATCATCGCGCCACCTTTTCTAGGTCTTCTTCGTTGTCTGCGACCACCGCTTGGTATCCAGTTGGTGCTGGCGTTTGCCAACTTCTGCGAATTTATGCGTGGTCACTAGTGTTCTACCGAAGGTCGATTTTTGCCCGAAGCCGGTCAATAGGCCATCGCCAAAATCTTCGGCCGGACCCAAACCTAAAGTCGAATGTTTAATATAAGAACCCTAAGAAATTTTTAAAAAGTTATGTTGTCTGCTTTAACTTAACGAGATATTGAAAACTACATATAACTGTTTAAAAACAAGAACACTGAAATAATCTATATATTAATACGTGAAGCAAAAACTATGTACCCATTTTTACGAAAATTGCGCGGACGGACGAGTATGAAATTTCCCACACTTATAGTTTATATCGAGAAGGAGTGCAGAATGCTAATTTTTTTTTTAATTATGCATAAAAATACATTAAATAAATGAAAAACACATTACATTCACTACCGTAGTGATTTTATTCTCTTGGCACACTACACTTCAAATTATTTGTCTATAGTCTTACTGAATGTCAAACATAACCAGCAAACTATGACAGAGTTTTTACAAAAAACATCGCTTACATAGAAGTTTTGTATCATTAATTAAAGTATCGAAATATGTATGTCAAGTTCAATGGACAGCATTTTCTTCATCACATGGTTTTTTGTTACAATAAAAAAAAATTAAAAAAAAGGTATTCTATTTATCTATCTATCTATATCATCACGCCAGATCCCTTGCGGGGTAGGCAAAGAGTACAGAGTTCCGACAGGTTCTTTTCTTACATAAAAAAGGTATTCTTTATTTTAATCATGTTTTGTTTTTTTTTTTAAATTTCATATAATTTTTGAATAAAATAGGCAAATCAACAGTGTAGCCTTGGCGATATCTGTGATTATAGAAGTATAGTCTTTGACAATAGAACCTTAATAATGTTCAAACTTATAATTTAAATTAATTATGGTCGAATTTCGACCAATGGGCGACCACTAGTATAAGAATAAGAATAAATTTATTTGCCAACAAAATTATGTTTAAAAAAACACCGTCACGCCTATATTCCTCAAGCGGGGGTGGCAGAGGTATACTGAGTACAAACACGTTTCGCCGACGATGTTAGGTCCCATGTAATAGGGGGCGAGCGTATTGCCATATACCGGGCACAATTCCAAACATCGGACTCATACTGGGAACTTTTCGTTAGAAAAACTACATTTGTCCGACCTAGGATTTGAACCCAGGACCTCGTGATCACAAAGCGATGTGCTTTGCCATCAGACCAACAAGGCGGTCTATTAATTATGTTTCTTTACTTAAAAGCATTTGTGTTAATTTTTTTTTTTTTTATTAAGACACCAATAATTTGTAAGTGGTAAATCGTAATAGACCGTTAAATTTCGGTGCTTTCTGTAAACCTTCGACTTTTGCCAAAACCTTACTAAACGAAACCGAAGCTTTGGGCAAAAATGGTATTTTTTAACGAAGATTGCCGAAACTGAAGCTTCGGTCGGACACTGGTGGTCCTTTCAGCTTTGCAGTTTTATTTATTTATTTATTAGGCACACCAACAGTACACATATTATTAAATTTATAAAAAAAAAATGTTACGAATAGATTTAAAGTTCTGATATGTGTACCAATGACAGGTGTACACATCATTGCTAAATTAGCTTGCGAATGTCATTTTACGTATAATTTTCAATAATGTCAATATGTTAAAAAGAAAAAATTAAAAAAAAATGAAATGTCAGTAATAATAAAAAAAAAAACAGTCCAATAACAATTTAAAATATTCTCCTTCTTCTTCTTCTTCAGCCGAAAGACGTCCACTGCAGGACAAAGGCCTCCCCTAAAGACCGCCACAACGACCGGCTTTGTGCTGTACGCATCCAACTTCTACCCACGACCTTCACCAGGTCATCGGTCCATCTTGTAGGGGGCCTACCCACTCCACGTCTTCCGGTACGTGGTCGCCATTCGAGAACCTGTCTGCCCCAACGGCCGTCAGTTCTACGAGCGATGTGCCCCGCCCACTGCCACTTAAGTTTAGCAATTCTGAGTGTTATGTCAGGGACTTTCGTCCTCCTGCGGATCTCCTCGTTTCTGATTCGATCCCGCAGGGTGACTCCGAGCATAGCTCTCTCCATCGCCCTTTGGGTGACCTTGAGCCTTCTTATGAGGCCCATCGTAAGCGACCATGTCTCAGTGCCATAATTCATCACTGGCAACACACACTGGTCAAAGACTTTTGTCTTGAGACACTGCGGAATTTTAAAATATTAATAAAATAAAATATAGTTAAAATACAGATGATGCTATTGATTAAACGAATAAATGTAATAGTATGGATTGGTTACGAGAGCAGTTTCAGCGCCTTCATTTTAAAGGGGGTTTTTACCAACGCGAACTCTATGTCCGTAATACGATTAAAGGACATTGTTCTGCGGCTATACATGATTTGCCCCAGAACCAACAGCAATGAAAAAATACTTGTATGATTTCAAATCACCCATAAATACTTTAAAAACCTTTAATATTAAACGGACAAGCGGGGGAATCGTAATATAGTACTTTTTGTACGTATTAGATTTTGAGGTTATAAGTAGCCATTGTGTGTTGGCATTCAGTAAAGATGTCGGCGACTTCGATATAAGTACTTACAATATTTTGAAATATTCGTTTTAGATTGCAAATTGTCCGTTAGATACGGATATTTGCCATTATTTTAATAAAATAGGTAAATAATGATGGCATGGGTCAAATGTTTGTTGGTTCTGGCGCAATTTTCGACGATGTCCTTTTACTTACTCTTCTATAACTTGCATCTCTTTCTTTCCAGAATGAAAACATCTACGACATTGCCTACGAACCCCGATCACCAACCCCGGAGCCAGCCATGAAGCCAAAATTCGGAAACCTTAAATCGATATCCGAATCAGGGTCCCCACCAAAATCCGACTTCGAAAAACTCAGGCAGAACTTCGAAAATAATTCCGCAAGAAACTCGATTGAGGATGTGAAAAAATTAAGGCCTATTTTGGTTTCGAAGTTTCGCGATGGGAAATCCTCGGAGAACCTTAGCGAAGGGTTTATATCCGCGAAGAAGAACGTGGAGAGGAAGTTTGGGACGGAGATCAAGAAGCCGAAGAAAGGGGGAGACGGGAAGATCACATTTTCTCTGCCGAAGAGAGACACTCAATTGGATTTGGATAAAGAAAATGTGAGTAATTCTTTTGTTTACTTTCTTTTTTAACAGACGTTGCTCCAGAATAGTAATTATTCGTGTATCGTAGGTGCGTTTACGAATATGAAATTTACAGACACCTCTAGTGATAGGTGATACCTCTCTATATCATCACGCCAGATCCCTTGCGGAGTAGGCAGAGAGTACAGAGTTCCATCAGGTTCTTTCTTTACATACCTCTCTGGCTTCCTCCACTCTCATAGTACGTCTCATACACGCTCGCCGGTTACGGAGACTCTTGACTTGACCTTCAGATAAGACTCTGTCAAAAATCATAGTTTTGAGAAAACGGATGACTTAGCACAGTGGTTAAGAGCTTAAGCCGCTCCGCCCACTGTGTCTAATAATCGCGGGTTCGATTCCCGCACGGGACAAATATTTCTGTGACCTACAATTATTTGTTTCCGTGTGAGTATTTGTGTATGTAATGTTTCATGTCTGTTATCGGACCCTCGACACAGGAATAAATTCTATAGTTTTAGAAATTCCGCTCACTTTTTCTACTGCACTTAATTGAATGATGATTACGGTTATTGATGGACACTTATTTAAATATTATCTATCTATCTGTATCATCACGCCAGATCCCTTGCGGGGTAGGCAGACAGTACAGAGTTCCAACAGGTTCTTCCCTTATATACCTCTCTGGCTTCCTCCACTCTCATAGTTCGTCTCATACACGCTCTCCGGTTACGGAGACTCTTGACTTGGCTCGTTTTAGTCTTCTCATCTCTTTCAGTTGATTGATCCTACACTTAGTAATTTTAATTTAAAAAGACCTTAAAAAAGCTTTTATAGCAAAAACACAATGATATCTTGTTAAGTTGAGGAGTTCCCATGGATTCTTCCCGGCTCTATCATCAGACTCTGGACACTATCCGGGTCTAATGTACTCGTCAAGTCAAATCCAACGAGCCCAAACACGGCGGGGTTATATTAAGTAGTTGGGTGGATCCATTGGCCACCTTTCGGCTTCATCATCAGACTCTGAACTCTATCTAGTTGTATAGAACTTGCTAATACCAATCTTACAAGCCTAAACACGAGGTGGTTACGTTGTTTAGTTTACATGTTCCTATGGGTACCTTCCGTCTCCATCAAGAGATCAGCTCAATGGTACCATATTATTGCATTTTCACCGACTTTACATATGTATGCCAAATTTCAGCTCAATCAGATACCCGCAAGTACTTGAAAAATAGATCACAAGATTTGAACCGGAAAGACAGACATATGAACAATCAACCAATCAGCCTATCGCAGTCCACTGCTGGACATAGGCCTCTCCTAACACGCGCCATTGCACACGGTCCTCCGCCTTCCGCATCCAGTCTGTCCCAGCGACCTTTTTGAGGTCGTCGGTCCATCTAGCTGGGGGCCGTCCTACCTTACGCTTACCAAGTCGCGGTCTCCACTCTAGGACACGCTTGCTCCATCGGCCGACGGTCCTTCTGCAGATGTGACCAGCCCATTGCCACTTTAGCTTACTGAGTCTGCGAGCTATGTCGGTAACTTTGGTTCTTTGTCGGATTACCTCGTTACGAATTTTATCCTTCAAAGAGACGCTGAACGTAGCTCGCTCCATAGCCCGCTGTGCGACTTTGAATTTGTGGACTAGTCCCACTGTGAGTGGCCACGTCTCAGCCCCGTAAGTCATAACAGGTAGGACGCATTGGTCATATGAACATTGTAAATTAAATAAAAGCTTGTGAAAATGACTGAATAATGCCCAACGCTGCCCTTATTCCTATGCCCTATTTATATTCGTCTGGGTGTCATAATAGGAATGTTCCTAAGCATTACTCATCGTCACATTTATTGCCAATCAGGAATGAACTTTATGTCTATTCAATTAGACATATAATATATCGCACTATTCGCTCTTCGTAAATCACAGTGCGATAAGGGTAGGCGTATAAATCAATGTGTTAGAAAGAGATGGTTATATAATGTACATTGGCACACAAAAGTGAGTTTAATGAATGTCGTAACTTTTAAGATAATTGGGTATTGTTATCTCTTTGACTAGGTTTTGTGTATCGGATTTGTTTGTAGTATAGATAATTAGCTTTTCTAGCTTTAATTTCTGCATTCTCTGCGTATCCCGCAAGGGATCTATTTGGGTTTTAAATTTTTCCCTCGCGATTAAGTTGATATAACTTAATCGCTCGTAGCGCGGTGTTTGGTGGTAGCGCTTTGAGATCTTTAAGGTTAAGCAGCTTTCGACTCGGTCAAATAGAGATGGGTGGGCGTGTGTGGCATTCCGTATGTTAGTATCTCCGTCCGTTGGTCCCGGTTATCACTTAATTTGGTAGTGTTTAAGCCAAGTTGGTAGCCTTATATGCGGCTTGATGAGTTCCACCAGCAGGAAGCAACAATTGGGGCCCCAAAATGGATGAACCCAATTAAAAATAAAATATTTTATGTACAGTGAGCTGCAATAAAATATTATTTTTATTTTATATTTAAAAACGTAGCCCCTCACTAGGATTTATTCCTGTGTCGTGGGTGCGTTTACAAACATGAAAATTCACATACACAAATACCCAGACCGAAACAAATAATTGTGGATCACACAAGGATTTGTCTCGTGCGGGATCGAACTCGCGACTATTAGACGGTGGGCGGAGCGGCTTGAGCTTTTAACCACTGCGCTAAATCGTTCGTCGAAATGGTAACACTGCAGTTCAAATGTGATTTTTAATGTAAATAGTGAATAATAATACCCTTTAGTTCTGAATATCTAGAAATTTTAAGGGTACAGAGATCCTTTAAATGGAATAATAGCGATCCACCCCGGCTTCGCACGGGTGAATTATACACACGAACCTTCCTATTGAATCGCTTCGTCCATTGGGGAAAACCGTATGTAAATCCGTTCGGTAATTGTTGAGTTTATCGCGTTCAGAACGACAGACAGACGCGGTGGGGGGACTTTGTTTTATATGTAGTGATTTACTTATTGACTTATTTTAAATAACTACTTTAAGCTAAAATCACATTCGAATTTCGCAAAGTGTTACCACTTTATTGCAGCTGAGTGTACGTGAAATTTACAATCCAGACAAACTATGAAAGTGATATAATTATAGGTTTTTTGGCGGGAAGTCGAAGAGTGATGTTGTCAATATGTTTTAATTTCCAAAACTTGTGTTATTTCGACTAATAATGTGTAATGTTGGTGGAATATTAACCATTATGTGTTCTTATATGTGCATGAGTGAAGGTAATTGTAACAAAGTGATAAAACGTACCTTTTCGATTTCCCTCAAAACGGCCGTCGCAATTGGTATGTAAAGTATCCATCACTTTACTATCCAGGGTGGGGCGCTTCATCAATTGCATTATCATCTTTGTCATCAAGTTCATTGGCGAGTTAAATTAATTTAGAAATGATTATTCGTAAACTTTGTACAATGGCATAATGTAAACGCAATTGCTACAAAAAAAAACTATGAAAGTGGATGGAATCCCTTGCCCGCCGGCCGGTGCAGAGCACCACGGCGAGACACCTATTATACGCCCTCCTCCATAGCGACTGCCCAAGCCGAGGGCGTTTCTCCATGAGGCGCCCTTGAGCCGCCCTTGAGCTAGTTGCCCCCTTGCCCTTCTGGCTCGAGCGTAGTGGTTGCACGCTCGCCCTCTTGTCCGGTGAAGCTGTAAAGGCCCCGCGGCCAACAGCTTAGATCATTCACACACACACAAAAGAAAGTGGAGAGATCAAGAGATCTGTAAGGAAAGAATCTGTTGGAACTCTGTACTTTCTGCCTAACCCGTCCTAACGGGGCTTCTCTCCTCCTCTACCTCTATCTATCCCTTGATAGATGGAGGTGTTACAGTTTCAACGTAACGTTTCCTGCTACATCTGTACACAAACAAACACAAATAACTATTGTACTCGGTTATCTACTGTTCGCTGAGTCACGTGCGCGAGGCGCGGAAAGAAATCACGAAACAATGCTAGCGTTGGTTTACATTGGGCGAAGTTTTTTGCAATGACTCGGACGTAAAATATTAATATAATTAAATTTGATCGTAAACGCATTACTGTAATTATATAACGCCATATAATTTATTTTTTAAACACAAGTGATAAATTGCGTAAAAAAAATCGTGTGGTACGATGATGATGTATATATTAATATTAGCCTATACTGGCCCACTGCTGGGCAAAGGCCTCTCACAAATCGAGGTGAGAGAGATTAATATAATAAAAATACATTTCATCATCATTATCATTATCAGCCCGTGTCAGTCCACTGCTGGACGTCGGTCTCTCACATGGCACGCCACTGAGCTCGCTCTCCATATTCAGCTCTCCTTCTCCAATCCCTGCCTGCTGCCTTAGGAATATCGTCGCCCCACCTAGCTACAGGGCGCCCTACACTACGTTTGCCGACACGCGGTCTCCACTCAAGAACCAGTCTGCCCCAACGGCCATCGGTTCTGCGGCATATGTGACCTGCCCACTGCCACTTCATAATACATTTATTTCGGACATTCATCCAAATGAGTACATTCATATGTTAGTAATTACATTGACGCTTAAAACTATTGTTAGTAGAAACAAACAGAAAACAAAACAAAAACAAATAATTTTATTTGGCCGCCCGGTTTGACGGCGCCACATGTGCGGTGGTCCAGTGCCGCAATATCGGCCCTTCGACCCTCTCCGCCAATGTGCGCAGGACACTGCTGGGGCAGGCGCGCACCCGCCACCACAGGGACGTGATTCGCTTTCTAATTATCGCGTAGAGGTCGTCGATACATGCTTCCGCGAAAATCCCCAATGCGCTGCAGTATCTCGGCAACCCCATCAATGCTCTAAACGCATTGTTATATTGTACGCGCTTGACGTCGCCAGCCCTTCTAGTATAGTTAGCTATACTAAATTAGGTCACACTCCACCATGCGGCGCCTATTAGGCTTCCAACTCAGCGATCGTAGTCGGCGGCGGCTACGATTAACGGATACCTCTTTTGATACTAGGAATGTAACCTATTAAGGTGAACACAGCAAGCACACTTTGTAACAGCCTAAGGTGTACTGTGTATTTGTGTGTGACGGACTGTGATGGACGATTTAGCGCAGTGGTTAAAAGCTTAAGCCGCTCCGTCCACTGTGTCTAATAGTCGCAGGTTTATTTTATTTAATCCTTTATTGTATACAGTACATTCACAGTTGTAATTTCACAGGTGATATACAAAGGCGAGCTTAACTCAAAATATGAGTTCTCTTCCAGCGAACCTTTAAGTGTTGAGAGATGAGAATGTTAATAAGAGGGTAGTTATACAATTACACATTAAAACATACAATAAAATAAACATAAATATAAATAAAATACATACTATACAAAACTAAATATATATAATTTATAAAATAAACATACATAAAAATACACATAGTATATTATATTACGAATGTGTATCAACAATCAGATAGGAAATGTTCCCCGATTCTTCTCCTGAAGATGTCCAGAGAGGAGCTTGCGCGTATAGCGTGTGGGAGTGAGTTCCAAAGACGCACTCCACGAACAGTAGAAGACCTATCATAGCAACTGGAAAAATGAAGAGGAGCACGAAGAAGGAGAGAAGTAGCAGTACGACAGGCCCTATCCTTGGGGACAAGAAAGTCAAAACGCTCACGTAGATAAATAGGAGCTTTGGGGTTATGAAGGACGGAAAAGAGAAGAGAAAGGATATGTGAGTCCCGGCGTTGCCGATTAGGCAGCCACTTCAATTTTCTTCGGAACTCTGATACATGATCATATTTACGGAGACCGAAAATGAAGCGGATACACAGATTCTGCAAACGTTCTAGCTTATTAACTAGCTCTTCAGTGGCATCAAGAAAACAGACATCACCATAGTCTAGAAGTGGTAGGAGAAGAGACTGAGCAAGGCTTATTTTAGTTTGGAAGGGCAAGAGCTTTTGAAGGCGTTTGAGAGACTGGAAGGAGCCGTAGACCCTTTTGCTTACCTCTAAAATGTGGGTGCTCCATGTGAGGTTGGAGTCCATAAAAACACCTAGATTTTTAATTGTTCTAGAGTAGGGTATACATACAGAATCAAATAGAACTGGAGAGAGAGCCTGTAGATTCATATCTTGTGCATTCATATAGCATCTGCCACCAATGATGATAGATTGAGACTTGAGCTTGACTAAAAGACCAAACGACTTTGCCCACTTGCTGATATTTTCAAGCTCATTATTGATGACGCCGATCGCATGATTAAGCTCCCCAACTTTAAAATGACGATACAGCTGCAAATCGTCTGCGTAAAGATGGTAGTAGGAAGTAATTACTTTAGTAACCGAGTTTATAAAAACTGAAAAGAGAAGAGGAGAAAGGACGCCACCCTGAGGCACACCCGCAGTAAGATCACAACAATCAGAAGAAACCTCTTCAAAGCGGACCGACTGGGAGCGGCCCCGAAGATAAGAGCCAAACCACGCGATTGCTGGAGCGGAGACATTCAGAGAGGATAAGGTGCCTAAGAGAATATCAAAATCAACTGAGTTAAAAGCACTACTAAAGTCCAGTAAGACTAAAACGGTAAGAAGTTTGTTTTCCATAGCCAATCTGATATCGTCAGTTATTTTGACTAAGGCAGTCACTGTACTATGGCCTGAACGAAAACCAGATTGAAAAGGACTTAGGAGGCTATCAGAGGAGAGATAGAGAGACAGTTGATTCTGAACAGCACTCTCAAGCACCTTGGAAAGCAAGGGAAGTATGGATATAGGACGGAAATCAGATAAACAGGTAGGGTTCGGTGTTTTAGGTAATGGGAGAACATGAACTCTTTTCCAAGCCACGGGAAAAACGCTAGTCTCCAATGAGTAATTTATTATGTGCGTGATGACAGGCCCAAGTTCATTTAAGATAGGTAGGAGCATTTGAATTTGGATGCCATCATCGCCACTCGCCTTCGTTGAAATGGACAGGATAAATTTGTTGATGTCTTGCTCTGTAACCGGGCTGAAAGAGAAAGAAGCACATACTGGCAAGAGAAGATTGGAAAAATATTTAAGAGTAGAAGATTTTATGTCTTGTTCTAGCGCAATTGGAGGCTTGGAGAAGTGTGCGTTTAATGCATTAAGATCCAGATTAGGTATATTTTGATTAATGGTGCCATTGCCAATACCAAATGACTTGAGAAATTGCCAAACTTGTGCTGTGTTGAAATGTTGAATGGGATGGAGGTTCGATTCCCGCATAGGACAAATCTTTGTGTGATCCACAATTATTTTGTTCCGGTCTGGGTATTTGTGATTGTGAATTTTCATGTTGTAAACGCACCCACGACACAGGAATAAATCTTAGTGTGGGGCTGTTTTAAAAAAAAAATAGCTATCGGCTAAATATACAGTACACCTCTACATTTCAACTTGGGGATTATACATGACAGCGATAAAAACTTCCCGCTCCTAAAAATGATCCGAGTATTAAGTAAAAAATCAAAGCAAACCCGAATAAAAATCTCTCAGTCATATAAACCAACCCTAACCCGCGACCTCAGAATACCACAGCAGAACATCACTAGTATCCACACGGCTGCGCGTAGCACGCTACGTGCTTTTAAAAATAATAATTAAAAATGTAACTTAGCGTCCTTCAATTCAAAAAGTGTTACGAATTGAATTAAAAAGTGTTACAACCTTCAACTGAAGTGAAGTACGACTTTTGTAATGCAAGGAATTTCGGAATTCGTGCAAAAGTGTTTGTATTTGTAATACAACGGATTTCGTTGTAATAAAGTGATTTATATAATTGTTTGTTGATGAAAAGTGTTTAATATGGCTGATTTTGAAACATTAAGTGTATAAAAATCTATTTTTTATTGGATTTTGTGTCTTTAACCGGCGAGCGCGTATGAGACGAACGTTTGAACCTCACAAGAATCTGATGTGATAATATAGATATATTATGGTTATACTGAGTTCTTAGATTTACGCGAATTTTACACATGAAATAAAATATATTTTTCGGATTTTATCTGATGGCTGGGTGCTTCCATCGACTTGGGATCCGGTAATTAATATAATCAAATCCAAAACCAAGCATAACACTGCAAGACCTCAAGACACCGTGAGCTCATTCTGCGTAGATCGGACCAACAAAAATAATTAAGAAGTTTGAGGGTACCCCGGAACAACTATGCCTTTTGGACGTCTAACACTTCAGTTCCTCCCGTGACCATGGGTGCTGCTAAGCACTTGAAAAGTCCGGAATTAAAAATCAAAAAAAGCCGTGATAAAATCCGAAAAATAGTTTTTATTTCATAGATTGTGGTTTATTATTGGTTTTAAGTTCCCATTTTTTCGAGTGATTTAAGCACTCATGGTCACGGGAAGGACTGAAGTGTTTGACGCCTTTTAATTATCAATGTTAGTCCGAGGTGCCGTCAAGGAAGTTTCAAACATACCTACATGACACATAAACTGCGATTAAATACGAAACAATAGCTTTTTCAAGTGGCAAACATAGGATTTTTTTTTGTGTTTTAAAGAACTTAGCGTCATACTAGGATTTATTCCTGTGACGTGGGCGCATTAACAAACGTACCCAAATAATTGTGGGTACCTAATTAGTTGTTGCTGATTTTGTAACACAATGGCGTGATATTCATAGTCTAACCTACTTAGTGCGTAAGTATTTCTGGGGAAGGCACAAATAATTCTTAGTCCGGGATGGGCCTCTTCCTCCTTGCATCGGTTTCCTCATTACTGAGGGTCGTGGTCATTACTTCGGAACAGTTTTCTATGGATGATGTGTCGCTATCTATTCCTATCTGCAGCTGAGTGTCGAGAATCGATACCGAGGTATCAAGAACTGTGCGAATCTGATCCGTCTAGCGTATTGGGCTCCTTCCTTTTGGTTGCTTGCCTTCGATTTTACCAGTGACCTTTAGTTTTTCCAGTGACCTTTAGTTTTTCCAGGTTGTCACTACCAGTACTCCAGTACCCTGCGTAGCCAAGTAGTGGACAGTCGAGGTCGGATCTTAAGTTCAGCTAGGATTGGCACATTGATGCGGTATGTTGTCCTATGTACCTAGCATCCTTCTCCAGCACCACATTTCAAAGGCATCAATGCGGTCGCAGTCAGCCTTCCTAAGGGTCCATGTCTCAACACCATATATGAATATGGGGAATGCTCGAACTAGGTTTCTCTTGGTATTGGTAGAGATGTTTCTGACTCTCAATATTTTATACAGCTGTGACATGGCGCCTTTTGCCATCCCAATCCTTCTGCGAATTTCCATCTCACAAGATTCTTTGTTGCTTATGTTGGAGTCCAGGTATACAAAGTTATTTGTAATTTCGAAATTGAGTGTCCCACTGAGCTACAGCTTGCCTGAGCGATCAACTATGTTGGGTTTATTTGTATTTATTTAACTGAGCAGGGCACAATTTTTTAGTGTTTACACTGGATTGGGCACAATTATTTTTGAGATGAATTATTTTTTACAAGCTTTTATTTAATTTGCAATGTTCGTATGACTGTCTGTCTGTTTTTCCGATTCAAATGTATGTAAAGTCGATGACAATGCAATAATATGGTACCATTGAGTTGGTCTGATGATGGATTCAGAAGGTGGCCTTAGGAACATGTGATGTATACAACGTAACCCCTTCGTGTGAGATTGGTATTGACGAGTACTTTACCAGATAGTGTTCAGGGTCCGATGATGAAGCTGAAAGGTGGCCAATGGAACCACTCGACTACTCAATATAACCTCACCGTGTTTGGGCTCGTTGAATTTGTCTTGACGAGTATTTTAGACCCGTATGGTGTGCAAGGTCTAATGATGGAGCCGAAAGGAAGCCATAGGAACTCCTCAGCTAAATAAGATATTTTCGTTTAGTGTTTGCTATATAAGCTTGTTTTTAAAAAGGCTTTTTAATCTATTTAGAGGGAATTAGGGAGACTAGGCTAAGCCCAATTAATTTTCTTGACCATCTGGTGTCCCCTTGTGCACCTCGCTACCTTCCCCCATGGGCATTGGTATTATTGGCGTGGATATAACATGAATTATTTAACGGTATTCCCAGCTTCCCATGGAGTTTTAATTCACTAAGTATGAGGGAAATTGTAAAGGGAAACAATGATTTTGCAATGACCAAGAATCTTGGTAGTCACTAGACCTTTATATTGTACAGTCAGAAATCAGTCTTCACATTCTTAGTTTTTCAAATAGCTGCAAACTTTAACAGCAGTCGGAACAAGCCGCAGGGTTTATTTTGAATCAGATCTTTTATTTTTGTTGATCGAAATGTATTTGAATATTTTGATTAAGATAATGTTGGTCTCGTTGGTCTGATGGCAAAGCGCATCGCTTTGTGATCACGAGGTCCTGGGTTCAAATCCTAGGTCGGACAAATGTAGTTTTTCTAACGTAAAATTCCCAGTATGAGTCCGGAGTCTGGAATTGTGCCCGGTATATGGCAATAGGCTCGCCCCCTATTACATGGGACCCAAGATCGTCGGCGAAACGTAGGTGTACTCAGTACACCTCTGCCACCCCCTCTGGGGAATATAGGCGTGACGATGTTTATTTATAATGTGTAACATTTGCAAAATTTCGAAGGTAAACTTCGCCAATCCCCACTGGGCCAGCGTGGTAGTCTGTGGCCTAAACCCTCTCAGTTTGGGAGGACGCCCGTGCCCAACGCTGGGACAATTTCTTAACTGTCCCAAAAAGAGTAGAATTGTTTTGAGGTGACGCCTATATTTCCCAAGCGGGAGTAGCAGATGTGTACTGTGTACACGCAATGACTGGACCTGAAATATCAGCCTGGTATCCCTTTTTTATCTATCTATATTATCACGCCAGTAGTATAAAAGAAAGTCCCCGCGCCGCGTGTCTCAACGCGATAAACTTAATAACTATTGAACGGATTTTCATACAGTTTTCACAAAAGGTGGAAGTTATTCAAGAGAAAGGTTTATGTGCATAATTCACCCGTGCAAAGTCGGGGCGGGTCGCTAGTAAATTATATAAGTAGACTACTACTACTATATCATCACGCCAGAGCCCTTGCGAAGTAGGCAGAGAGTACTGAGTTCCAACAGGTTCTTTCCTTACATACCTCTCTGGCTTCCTCCACTCTCAAATTTCGTCTCATACACGCTCGCCGGTTACGGGGGACTTGACTTTTCCTGTAGATAAGACTCGGTCTATTTGGTCATGGTAAGATAGTCTAGGTCTTCCCTGGTACCTACATCCTTCCACTTTCGTTTTGTATATCTGTTTTGTCATTCTTTCTTCTGACATTCTTTCTATATGCCCGAACCAACGGAGCATACCCTTTCTCATCTTTACACCGATACTATCTTTCATATAAGTAGACCTTCCTCATAAATCAGGCAATTTCTTGGTGAAAACCGAATAGAAATCAGTCTAATAGTGTCTGATATTAGCGCGAGAACTGGGGGCCAATTCTCGTAATTAAAGGTTCAAAATGAAATTCGGTCTAATCTTAATGTCATAAATCTCACAAATGGTATTCTCGTAAAATATCAATATCGACCGAGTCGAAATCGGACCCAAAGTTGAACAATATGTAAACCGTATCCCGATAGAATTTTGTACTGACATAAACAACAAATATACAAAAAAGCGTCAAATTGAAGGTTTCAGTTAATTTATAAGCCTGGATAAGAAACTGTCCCACCGTTGGGCACGGGCCTCCTCTCAAACTGAGAGGGTTTAGGCTATAGTCCACTATGCTGGCCCAGTGCGGTTTGGCATACTTCACAGACCTTCGAGAAACTCTTAGGCATTTGTTTCCTGACGATGTTGTCCTTCACCGTTAAAGCAAGTGATACCTAATTTATTAATACGCACTTGCTTTTAGAGTGGAGACCGCGACTTGGTAAGCGTAAGGTAGAACGGCCCCCAGCTAGATGGACCGACGACCTCAAAAAGGTCCCTGGGACAGACTGGATGCGGAAGGCGGAGGACCGTGTGCAATGGCGCGTGTTAGGAGAGGCCTATGTCCAGCAGTGGACTGCGATAGGCTGATTGATTGACTTGCTTTTTGAAGATTGCAGTTAGATGTTTTTTATTTCAACTGTGGCAGCTGAGATTAACATGTAATCATCAAATGATTAACAATATAATTTAAATGAAACTTCTTCACACTATATCGAAATTAAACTGAGATGATACTGAAATCTAACCGTCGGCAAACTACGTCGGGTTTTCTCTTCGCCTTTACCGCAATGCCTGAAGACGAAAGTCTACAACCAGTGCGTTCTACCAGTCATGACATACGGTGCCGAGACGTGGACACTTACAGTAGGGCTAGTCCATAGGCTCAAAGTCGCGCAGCGAGCTATGGAGCGGGCTATGCTCGGAGTCTCTTTGAGGGATAAACTCCGAAATGAAGTTATCCGTCAAAGAACCAAAGTAGTTGACATAGCCCGCAGAGTGAGCTCGCTAAAGTGGCAGTGGGCTGGCCATGTCTGTCGAAGAACCGATGGCCGATGGAGCAGACGAGTTTTAGAGTGGAGACCACGACTCGGCAAACGTAAGGTAGGGCGCCCACCAGCTAGGTGGACCGACGACCTGAAGAAGGTCGCAGGGTGGGACTGGATGCGGAGGGCGGAGGACCGTGTATTGTGGCGCAAATTGGGAGAGGCCTATGTCCAGCAGTGGACTGCAATAGGCTGATTTGATTTGATACTGAAATTGGATCGATAGTTTAGTGGAGCAGAATATCAAATATAAATTAATCATTAAATTAGTTTCAATTCAGTCAAGATTCAGTCTCAGTGTCAATTAAACACGAGAATTGGCCTTCAGGCGCCAGTAAAGGCGTGCCGAACTAGTGTTAAAAAAACGTTCGAGTCGGCGCATAAAACGCTCGCGTCTTTTAAGTTTTTCAATGCTTATGAGCGTCGACTTAAGCGCTCATTTTTACTACACTATGACGAACAAATTTATTTTATATAATAGTATTGATAAGGTAGTTACTATCTTTGAGTTTTGGCTATAAATAATAAGAACAAGGATCAAGCGATAAATTAAAGTACATACGTTTCCATTAATACAGTTTTTTTAGCATTTGTTTACATTTGATACTGTTATCTTGACCACACATAGTGATTGATTGCCGAATATTAATGACGTTACGATTTTTAGTTTTAAATAGTCTAGAAACTATACTACTAACTAATAAACTAAGAAATGATAGTCTAGTCGTTAGACCGTTGGACTGCAAAGTCAGAGGTCTCGGTTTCAAACCCAGGCACGCTCCCCTGTCTTTACGAAAGCATGTGCGTATTAAAAATTAATGATCGCTTGCTTTTTTTTTTTTTTTAAACGTAGCCCCACACTAGGATTTATTCCTGTGTCGTGGGTGCGTTTGCAAACATGAAAATTCACATACACAAATACCCAGACCGGAACAAATAATTGTGGATCACACAAAGATTTGTCCCGTGCGGGACTCGAACCCGCGACTATTAGACGCAGTGGGCAGAGCGGCTTAAGCTCTTAACCACTGCGCTAAATCGTCCGTCCGCTTTAACGGTGAAGGTAAACATTGTGAATAAACCTGCATGCCTGAGAGTTTCTCGAAGGTGTGTGAAGTTCGCCAACCCGCACTGGGCCAGCGTGGTGGACTATGGCCCAAACCCTCTCAGTTTGGGAGGAGACCCGTGCCCAACGGTAGGACAGTTTATTAACAGGACTGTTATTATTATTAGAAATGAATTTAATAGTGTCCATTTTAACCTATATAGAACTAGCGACCCGCCCTAACATCGCACGGGTGAATTATACCCTTAAATCTCTCCGTAACCGGCGAGCGTGTATGAGACGAACTATGAGAGTCGAGGAAGCCAGAGAGGTATGTAAGGAAAGAACCTGTTGGAACTCTGTACTCTCTGCCTACCCCGCAAGGGATCTGGCGTGAGGTTATAGATAGATAGATAGATCTTACTCTTGAATCACTTATTAGTGGAAACCTTATGAAAATCGCTCCGGTAGTTATTGAGTTTACTTTGTTTTATAATAAATAGTGATATCTTTATTGGAAAGTGGAAAGATGTGGGTACCGGGGAAGACCTAGACTATCTTACCATGACCAAATAAACCGAGTTTTATCTGAAGGAAAAGTCAAGAGTCTCCGTAACCGGCGAGCGTGTATGAGCCGAACTTTGAGAGTGGAGGAAGCCAGAGAGGTATGTGAGGAAAGAACCTGTTGGAACTCTTTACTCTCTGCTTACTTCGCAAGGGATCTGGTGTGATGGTATAGATAGATAGATAGATCTTTATTGGGGGAAAAATACACTCGCCGGTTAAAGAAACCTTTGTCTTGCCCTCAAGATAAGACACTGTATACTCTCTTATCCGTTATTATCAAATAACTCATATTGGCACCACCAAAATGACCTCCACTCTCATAGTTCGTCTCATACACGCTCGCCGGTTACGGAGACTCTTGACTTTTCCTTCAGATAAAACTCGGTTTATTTGGTCGTGGTAAGATAGTCTAGGTCTTCCCCGGTACCTGCATCCTTCCACTTTCACATTGTATATCTGTTTTGTCATTCTTTCCTCTGGCATACTTTCTATATGCCCGAACCAACGAGGCATACCGTTTCTCATCTTTAAACGGATACTATCTTTCATACCTACTCGCTTTCTTACTATGCTGTTGCTAATGCGGTCGGTCAGCTTGTATTTTAAGAAAGTATTTAAAGAATATATTAAGGAACAAAGACCTGGCAATTATCCTACAATTACCAAAGTCAGTGTCTTATCTGAACGGCAAGTCAAGAGTCTCCGTAACCGGCGAACGTGTATGGGACGAAGTATGAGATTGGGGAAGCGAAAAAGGTCTGTAATTTTTTTTTTTTTTTTTTTTTTTTTTTTTTTTTTTTTTTTTTTTTTTTTTTTTTTTTTTTTTTTTTTAAAACGTTGCCCCACACTAGGATTTATTCCTGTGTCGTGGGTGCGTTTACAAACATGAAAATTCACAAACAAATACCCAGACCGGAACAAATAATTGTGGATCACACAAAGATTTGTCCCGTGCGGGAATCGAACCCGCGACTATTCGACACAGTGGGCGGAGCAGCTCAAGCTCTTAACCACTGCGCTAAATCGTCCGTGTAATTAAAGAGCTTGTTGGAAATTTGTACTTGCTGCGTGATCCGCAAAGGATCTGGCGCTATTGTATTGAGTGATGAGTCCTAGTCACTCGAATAAAGAAATTATATTATTATTATAGATAAATAAAAAAATATATTTTGAAAGAAGACTACTTAGCACAAACTAAAGGTTTTGCCACATAGCCGACGCACCGTGATGGGAGCGCGACGGTGGCGCGGTTTATAATAACAGCCTATACTGCCCACTGCTGGCAAAGGCCTTCTCTCACAAATCGAGGTGAGAGAGGTTAGGTCTTACTCCACCACGCGGACCCAGTGCGGATTGGTGGAGGCAGGTTTGTGGCCACCCGCTGTTGGTACTTATCAAGCCGCCTTTAAGGCTTCCAACTCGGCTTAACGACTACCACATTAAGTGGTAACCGGGACCAACGGCTTAACGTGCCTTCCGAAGCACGGAGACGCTCAAATATGTATATGCCACAAACGGTCACCTACCTCAGGCCGACCGAGTCGAACGCTGCTTAACCTTGGTGATTGGTAAGAACACCGCGGTCGCACAGCGTTACGAGCGCCTGGCGTGGCTTGGGGAATTGTAATGTACTGAAATGTACAGGAGACGCCACATAGCGCAGCCTCGCTGGGCGCGACGGTAAACGTCACGACTGAACGTAGCCGAGCTCTTCCGTCGCTCTCCCGTCGCGCTCCGTCGGCTAATTGACCAAACCTTAAGGGTTTGAGTCTCTGACCACCATTACGGACGTATCCGCCGAAATGGTGGTCATCAATATATGTCTGTATTTATAATATTATACTAAGAGGAGTGTTTTAAAATCAGCCATTGAAATAAACATAAAAAATCAGGTTAAAACTCATCCTTGCAAACAGATAAAGCATCCGTTGGTTTACTGATAATTCAATGATTAGAAATAAAAAAAAATATTTCACCGTCTCACCAGTTGTACAGTGTATAAACGACTTTAGTAACTTCCAAAATATGAAGTGTTAAAGAATAAATACAAGTGTAATTTATATTATTAAATATCGAATTAAAACAAATGAAGTGATTTTAAGTGAAAATACAGATTAAATATCGAATTAAAAGTGTCTCCAAATCAAAGAATTAGTAAATTTAATGACTATTATTATTGAATTTAAAATAAAAAGTGTTAAAATACGAACATATTTTTTGTTAAAAGTGTTAAAAAGAACGTATTTGTTCTTAAGAAGTGTTTTATGATATTTGCTGATTATTTTTGATAGTAATCAGTGTAATATTGTGTTGGGTGATCGTGTGCCGTGTTACGTCATCATGAATGGAGTCACTTGAAGGTATGACGTCATTTCTCTCGTAATTTAGTGTGGGTCAATGTTTGCACATGTTTTATGATGATTAACACATAAAGGCGTTAACTGATTGTTATTTTTGTACTAAAAATAAACATTTGTACTTGACTGCCTTGTTGGTGTAGTGGCGAATAATGTGCTTTGCAATCACGAGGTCCTGGGTTCAAATTCTAGGGCGGACAAATGTAGTTTTTCTATGCAAGATCAGACACCGACCTCGCCGGCGAGGTCAAAGAATCCCTTTCCCGCCGGCCGGTGCAGAGCACCACGGCGAGACAACTAGTATATGCCCTCCCCCATAGCGACTGCCCAAGCCGAGGCCGTTATTCCTTGAGGCGCCCTTGAGCTAGTTGCCCCCTTGCCCTTCTGGCTCGAGCATAGTTGTTGCACGCTCGCCATCTTGTCCTGTGAAGCGGTAAAGGCCCCGCGGCCAACAGCGTAGATCATTCACACACACACACACACACACACACACACACACACACACGCACACACGCACACACACGCACACACACACACACACACAAAGTTTTTCTATCGAAGAACTCCCAGTATCAGGCCAGAGTCTGGAATTGTGCCCGGTATATGGCAATAGGCTCGCCTCCTATTACATGGGACCTATTACATCGTCGGTGCAAAGTGGGTGTACACAATACACCTCTGCCACCCCCGCTTGGGGAATATAGGCGTAACGGTGTTTATTTTTTGTTTGTATTATGTTAAGGGTATTCCTTAAAAAGAATATCAGTAACTTTGAAAAATATAGCGACATTCATCATGTTAATACACGAAACAAAGATGATATTATTGTACATTCTACTCGTCCCCACAGAATTAGTAATTCTATCATGGGGCAATGTATACGCTTTTACAACAAATTACCCATACATATCCGAAACATGCCTATCAAAAAGTTTAAAAGGTTTATCAATCACAATAGTTTTTATCAATAAAGTTTTTATCAATCACAACTAGACTGTGTAAAAGAGGGTATTACAAAATTTCGGATTATCTGGAAGATAAAACAGATTGGGTTTGAATCAGCTCCTCAAACCGCAATAAACAATGCTGTATTGAATTTTGATAAAGAAGAAAATGGAGAAGAGTGAGTGCAGGAAACAGAGTGAATGGTGCAATGGGAAAGCTACTTGGGAGCCGGCACTTAAGCCGAAACGCGCAGCTGGCCATACATAACGGAGTGCTTGTCCCAACGCTGTTATATGGCAGCGAGAGCTGACGGACGATTTAGCGCAGTGTTTAAGAGCTTAAGCCGATCAGCCAACTGTGTCTAATAGTCGTGGGTTCGATTCCCGCACGGGAAAAATTTAATTTTATTTATTTTTATTTTTTATTTTTATTTATTTAGCGCACCAACTGTATAATTACATAACATCGTTCTATTAATTACATTATCATTATGAGATACAATGTAGTTATACAAATTATAGGTAGGGATAACATTTGTAATTATATTTTAAAAGCGACAGTAAAAGAACAAGTGGATAACATTTTACAATTTTTTGATAAACCAGTCAAGAAATAGTAAGTATATACTTAAATAAATAAATAAATATATCTTTGTGTGATCCACAATTATTTGATCCGGTCTGGGTTGTGAATGTGTATTTTTATGTTTGTAAACGAGCCTACGGCATAGGAATTAATCCTAGTGTACGGCTACGTTTTCAAAAACAAATATCGGTATCATAAGAATTGGAAGGCATTGAATTTGTAGATTGACAGTTTTCAAACTATCAAAACTAACAATTATGATGTCAATGATCAAGAATTTTATGAAAATCCCAATAACGGACTTGGACCTTTAAACGATTTTATCATAATTTTTTCTCATTTGTCAAACGTGTGTCGACAAATTTTACCGGCCACAATTCCAGACTCCAGCCTGGATTTTTCGATAGAAAAATTACATTTTGTCCTTTCGACAAAACAGGAGGGGGAAAAATTAAATTCCTTTTTTTGTAAGTCGAATAATAGGTATGTACGGAAAGAACCTGCGTGATGATATAGATAGAATAATTGGCCCTCGGATCTCTAGACCAAGTGGTCATCAATATTTGGAACACCGCAGTACTAAAGGGTGACCTTTAGGGAACTCCCCTATCCCCGTCGCAATGGGAGCGGTCGCTCCGCAGTAACGGCGCACCATGAGTCACCACAGCCTATATATCTCAATAACTAAGTTAGCTAGTCTGTTCATTGCCTTGATGGGTTATTAGCACGCAAAGAATTATAGTTTTAGTTGTGATATTGACGTCTTCGTTGATTTTTTAGTGACTCAGTTCTCTAAACGAAGATAATAAATACTATCCATCTTTATACACGGTCGTTGGTCGTTGGCTTGTTGGTCTAGTGGGAAAGCGCATCCCTTGGTGATCACGAGGTCCTGGGTTCAAATCCTAGGTCGGTCAAATGAAGTTTTTCGGACGAAAAAACTTCTCGGTATGAGTCCGGAATGGTGCCCGGTATATGGCATTACATGGGATCTTACATCGTCGGCAAAACGTGGGTGTACTCAGTACACCTCTGCCACCCCCGCTTGGGGAATATAGGCGTGACGGTGTTTTTATACAAGGTGTATCGTTAACGCAAGAGCTTAGACACCCCGATTAAATAATTGCTTCACAAATTTAATGCGAAAACCAAATTTTCAAATTTATAGCTTTTTATCCCATTTTGAAGCAATTTTATACCCCAATAAATAATTTAACTTGTACGTGAATGTGTGCATATTGAGAATTACATTTAGAAATGCATACGAAATTTCCGTATTGCTTTGAATCAATAATAAATTTGGTTTGTAATAGCGTACTGAAGAAGTAAACGCTGCCTACGGCGATAATACAGAGTTCCAACAGGTTCTTTCTGCCGCTTCCTCCACTCTGATAGTTTGTCTCATACGTGCTTGCCAGTTACGGAGACCCTTGAATTGCCCATCAGATAAGATACGGTCTCCCCCATACCTTTCCAAACGGTTCTGTAATCAGGTCATCTCCGGCCAATCCTTTTGGAAGCATCCAAGTCGTCACGCCAACATTTACTGCGGCATCAGAAATATGTTATATAGGCGACGCGACACATGTTTTGGATATTGTTGTCCTGGGCGTCAGATGACAGATTTGTCTTACTCTACACTCTCTATAATAAACCTTTTTATTAGAATTGAAATGTATTGACATTGAAGAGACTATTTTGCTTTGCATGCACGACTCGAATCATGGGTTGACAAAATGAGCCGAGGCCGTTCCTCCTAAAGGCGCGCTTGAGCTAGTTGCTCTCTTGTCCTTCCGCCTGGAGCGTAGTTATTGGCCTCTTTCCCAGTGGAGCTGTAAAGGCCCTTTTGCTAACAGCGTAGATCATTTACACTCGCAAGGGCCGACAAAAGTTGATAGCACTCCAGAAAAGTCTCGCATTCCACAGAGGCCCTGCTGCTTCTTTCCTTACTGACCTCTCGCTTTCTTCTTATTGTCTGTATGTTTTAATGTAATAATAAAAGCTCTGATTCTGAAGTGTGCTACTGGTGGCGTCGGCTTGTCTGATGTCGACATAATAAATGTCTAACTAATAAGCATAATATGTAGTGCTGTGCCTGCTATATCGATATGTAATTTCATTTTATTTAAGTCAAGTCCGCACCATACTGGCTCCGCGTGGTGGATAATGACCTATTTTGTCTCACCTGAATTCGTGAGAGAAAGCCATAGCTCGGCAGTAGGACAGTATATGACATTATAATTATTTACTGATATCAAGATCGATTTTAATCTTTTCAAATAAAAATTCCCTTTCCAAAAAGTAATAAAAGCTCTGTCTAAGTCCTGCAGTTTCATGCTGAGGATCTAAACTCAGACACTGACTTGTATTTTTGGATTTTTCGACATCAATGTGCGATTAACACTTGCTAATGGTGAAAGTACGTCCTTCCGTCACGCCTATATTCCCCAAGCGGGGGTGGCAGAGGTGTACTGAGTACACCCACTTTTCGCCGACGATGTTAGGTCCCATGTAATAGGGGGCGAGCCTATTGCCATATACCGGGCACAATTCCAGACTCCGGATTCGTACTGGGAAGTTTTCGTTAGAAAAACTACACTTGTCCGACCTAGGATTTGTACCCAGGACCTCGTGATCACATAACGACAGACAAACGAGGCAGTCTAAGAAAAGAAAAAGGATGCTCGTGACGCTGTGTTTTCGCGTTTTTCTGAGCAATCACCAAAAATAAGCATCGTTTTGGACAGTTTTAGTCTAAGATGTGCGGTCATTTGTGGCATTTCCAATTGCGTCAAGCTAATGGTCCCGGCTGCACTTAATGTATTAATTAACCGTAAAGTTTGAAAACTTCCTGCGGGCGGCTTGATAAGTTCCAATAACAGCTCGCGACAAACCTCCACCACAATCTCACTTAGATTTGTGGAAGAAGACTTTGCATAACAATGGGACAGTTCGAGCTTATTTTTTATTAACGGTGAAAATAACCGAATAAATATCCCCGTTCGATAAAATACCATACCGTGGCGTATATATCAGTGGTGTGCAATTTGGGTGGCCTATGTTTTTGAACTTATGATAAATAACTAAATATCCTCAAAACTATTTTATCGATATAATTAAGTAACAACACTAGTCGTAAATCATTATCTTATACGTCATAATAACACTTGTAATGACCTAGCCTCATTCGTTTGCGGACGGCGATATGCGAGAGTAGGGCATGAAATTATCTACTCACTTAAAAAACTTTTACTTTTATTATTATTAAAATCCTTTTGCATCGCTCTGCATTGGGTCCGCGTAGTCTTATTATCGACAGAAAAACTACACTGATTGATCGCTAAGTATATGAACGATTCTGTCTCACCGAAGCCTTTGTCCCATATTTAATTTTCTCTTACCTCTATTTGTCGACCTCAAAAAGGTCGCTGGGACAGACTGGATGCGGAAGGCGGAGGACCGTGTGCAATGGCGCGTGTTAGGAGAGGCCTATGTCCAGCAGTGGACTGCGATAGGCTGACTGATTGATTGATTGATACCTCTATTTGTGAGATAAGCCTTTTGTTCAGCAGTGCATTCTCTTTTACCTCTATTTGTATAGGTTTTTGTCCAGCATTGCAGTCCACTGAGGCACAAATGTCTCCCTAAAAATCACCACGACAATCGGCTTTGCTGTATGTACCCAGCTTTTACCCGTTACAGGTTGACTTTTTTGTAAATAGGTATGCCTATTTAGGCATGCATAATAAGTTGTAAATATGGTATTATATAAAGGTGATATAGTTTTGTGAGTCCGTTTTTGGTTGATGAAAAGTAAGAAGGCATTGTGCCCGGTTTGGACCGGGTAATAGACTACACATCGTCGGCGAAGAGTGGGCTTACTACTAATGAAGCCCACTCTTCGCCAACGATGTGTAGTGTACGTACTGCAGAAGTATACTTTTTTTTTAGTAAACGTAGCCCCACACTAGGATTTATTCCTGTGTCGTGGGTGCGTTAACAAACATGAAAATTCACATACACAAATACCCAGACCGGAACAAATAATTGTGGATCGCATAAAGATTTGTCCCGTGCGGGACTCGAACCCGCGACTATTAGACGCAGTGGTCAGAGCGGCTTAAGCTCTTAACCACTGCGCTAAATCGTCCGTCATCTTGTGTGCAGCCGTCATCAATGTCATACTGACATATCTGCCTCTAAGAGTAAGAAAAATCCTACTAACATTATAAATGTGAAAGTTTGTATGTTTGGATGTTTGTGACTCAATCACGCAATAACGACTGAATGGATTTGCATGAAATTAGGCGCACAAATAATTTATTACCTGGATTAACAAATAGGATTCTTTATCTCGGATAAATGCAAGGTTCCTAAGTCTACGCGGACGAAGTTGCGGGCAGAAACTACCTTTTCTATAAAGTGATAATTATTTAAATGACTGAGTACAACATAAACAGGTCATTATCTGTATTGGTATGCGGACTTATCTGTTCAAGAAACATTTAATGTTTTCATAATTATATAAATTAGATCATTCCTCACCAAACTCAAACAACTCAAACGCAACGCAATCAAACGCAAATATATAAAAAAGGAATTGTGCAATACAAAACAAAACTGTTTTAACAAAAGTGTTAATTGTTATTTTAGAAACTATAGCTTTTTTTTTAAATTTCTAAGATTTAATGTGTTTTTATTTTGGTAAAATAAAAAAAGATATAGCTAATTAATAACCGAGATTTTTATTACACGTGCAGTGACAAACAGTGGTAATTTTATGAAATTAAAAGTTGTTTTTTATTAAAGTGTTTTCTATTCAATTATTTTTGAACTGTGATAAAAACTGATTTTTCCATGAATCTAGTCTTAGACTTTTCCCTGTAAAAATTATTCTTTATATAAAAATAATACATCAGATATATAATTAATTCAAGTGTTATAATGTGACATGAAGCCATCCAAAATGTATACAGGTAATTATATTTTAAAACGAACGTACAGGTTGCTGTTATTTTGAAACTTAAATGTATGAAATGTATGTGTTAGTCAATGGTTTTGTTTATTTAATTCAGGCGTTCGTAGCGCTGTGCGGCGGCGGTGATCTTAGCCGATTGACAACAGCGCTACCTACCGGGACATATTACTTCTGGTTCAGTAGTTTCAGAGTGTATTGATTACAAACATACAAATCATTCCTTTTTAAAATATTAGTGTATATTTGTTATTAGCCTTCGTAAGCGTAAGGTAGGACGGCCCCCAGCTAGATGGACCGGCGACCTCAAAAAGGTTGCTGGGACAGACTGGATGCGGAAGGCGGAGGACCGTGTGCAATGGCGCGTATTAGGAGAGGCCTATGTCCAGCAGTGGCCTAAGATAGGCTGATTGATTGATTGATTTGTTATTATATATAATACTAATACCAGCCTATACCGGCCCACTGCTGGGCAAAGGCCTTCACCCACAAATCGAGGCGGTGGAGGCAGGTTTGTGACCACCTGCTGTTGGAACTTATGAAGTCGCCTATTACGCTTCCAACTTGGCTTACCGAGTACCACATTAAGTGGTAACCAACGGCTTAACGTGCTTTCCGAAGCACGGAGACGCTCGAATATGAAGATGCAATAAACGGTCACCCATCTCAGGCCGACCGAGTCGACGCTGCTTAACCGTGGCAATCGGTAAGAACACCGCGGTCGCACAGCGCTACGAGCGCCTCTATACAAGGTGTAACATAATAAACGCAAGACCTGAAAGTTGTTTGTTCTAATTCGGTAACTGAATTGATTCCAACTATTTTTAATGTATCTTACATTTTTTTTTTAATTTGCAAAAAATGCTTTTACTCCTTAAGTGCGCTATAAAAAACTAAATTTATTGTTGTTTCATAGCAATAAGGAGATTTCAAATGCATTCCTAAAACACATTTCTCAAAACGCACACATACACGTACAAGTTTCATTGTTAATTGGGGTATATAATATCAACCTATACTGCCCACTGCTAGACAAAGGCCTTCTCTCACAAATCGAGGTGAGAGAGATTAGGTCATACTCCACCACGCGGGCCCAATGCGAATTGGGGTATAAAAGTGCTTAAAAAGAGGGTAACAACCTTTAAATTTGGAAATTTGGTTTTCGTTTTGAATTTATGGAGCAATTCTTTAATCGGGGTGTCTGAGGTCTTGCGTTTATTATGTTACAGATTGTATATTTGTTAACTTCTTATTATGCGAGGTCGCTACACGTTCTTTCGTTACGTATACCAGCTCAAGGCCATTCGCTAAATTTCGCAAAGCCTTCTTCGGTTTTATAAGATCATAGTACGTTCAGAATGAAATAAATGTAGTAATTGTTAATTAAAAACTGTTTATAAGGGTGCGGATACATGCAGTATTTTTTTACAAGCTTTTATTTAACTTTCAATGTTCGTATGTCTGTCTGTCTGTCTTTCCGGTTTAAATTTTGTGATCCATTTTTCAAGAACTTGCAGGTATCCTATTGAGCTGAAATTTGGCATACGTATGTGAGTTCGATGGCAATGCAATATGGCAACATGGAGCTGGTCTGATGATGGAGTCCGAAGGTGGCTATAGGAAAATGTGAAATTTACAACGTAACCCCCTCTTGTTAAGGCTTGTTAGATTGGTATTAACAATTACTATACAACCAGATAGTGATCAGGGTCTGATGATGAACTCGAAAGGTGGCTAATGGAACCACCCTACTATTCAATATAACCCACCGTGTTTGGGCTCGTTGGATTTGTCTTTAAGAGTACTTTAGACCCGGATCGTGTCCAGGGTCTGATGATGGAGCCGGAAAGCCCCAGGAACTCCTCAACTAAGCAATATATCTTCGTTGTGATTTTGCTATATAAGCTTGTTTTTAAAAAAGTCTTTATAAATTAAAATTATTAATTCGCGACCCAACACTACGAGCTATTCCAATTTTTATTTTTACTTAACCCTTTTAAGAAACTGTCCCACTGTTGGGCACGGGCCTCCTCTCAAACTGAGAGGGCTAAGGCCATAGTCCACCACGCTGGCCCAGTGCGGGTTGGCGAACTTCACACACCTTCGAGACACTGCACGAGGCATGCAGGTTTCCTCACGATGTTTCCCTTCACCGTTAAAGCAAGTGATAATTGATTTATAATACGCACATGCTTTCGAAAAGACAGAGGTGCGTGCCTGGGTTTGAACCCGAGACCTTTGACTTTGCAGTCCAACGGTCTAACCACTAGGCTATCACTATTCCTATGTCAATTCAAATTCATTTATTTGCTTAATACAGAGGTAACACTGTATTGTTACCGTAGTGGTGTGCAAATATTAAATACATCATCAATGACCGACGATTTAGCGCAGTTGTTAGACACTCGTCTAATAGTCGCGGGTTCGATTCCCGCACGGGACAAATCTTTGTGTGATCCACAATTATTTGTTCCGGTCTGGGTATTTGTGTCTGTGATTTTCCATGTTTGTAAACGCACCCACGATACAGGAATAAATCCTAGTGTGGGGCTTATTTAAAAAGAAAGAAAGAAAGAAATGGTGGGTTTACAGACATGCATTTCTCATGCACAAACACCCAGACCGAAATATATCTGTGGGTCACGTAGATTTTTTTCATGCGGTAATCAAAACTGCGACTATTTGATCCAGTGGGTGAAACCCCTTAAGCTCTTACATCGATAGACATTTAATTACTTATAATAATATCAGCCTATACTGCCCACTGCTGGACAAAGGCCTTCTCTCACAAATCGAGCTGAGAGAGATTAGGTCATACTCCACCACGCGGACCCAGTGCGGATTGGTGGAGGCAGGTTTGTGGCCACCTGCTGTTGGGAGTTATCAAGCCGCCTTTAAGGCTTCCAACTCAGCTTAACGATTACCACATTAAGTGGTAGCCGGGACCAACGGCCTAACGTGTCTTTCGAAGCACGGAGACGCTCGGATATGAAAATGCCACAACGGTCACCCATCTCAGGCCGACCAAGCCGAACGCTGCTTAACCTTAGTGATCGGTAACAACACCGAGGTCGTACAGCGCTACGAGCGCCCCTTATTGTCTTAAGAATTACTTAGTCTTAAGAATTTACTTAGCCGTCTAATGTTATACGTTTGAAATTCTATACAAAACTAGTTTTGACATTTGTCACTTATGGCAGTTTCGCAACTATAGAATAAAAATGATGGGCTAAGTAGAGAGAGAGAGATATGTTTATAGATGCGGGTGTTAAGGTCTGGTCCATCGGCCAATCCGGGTGTCGTGTCTCTGGCTTTAATTTAATTGCGCAAATTTCTTATGATTTTTACAAGTAAGCTTGTAAAAAATATTAATTTTGACGTTTGCAAGTGCTTTTTATTGGCGAATACAAAGGAATGATTTTTGACTCTGTATAAATATACTTTGTATGATGGAACTTCGTACTCTCCGCCTAACCCGCAAGGGATTTGGCGTGATGATATAGATAGATAGAGATAAATATACTCACTTATGAGAAACGTAAACACCGTAAATGTATACGATTTAAATTTACGATTATTTACATGTAAGCCGGGTTCGCATGAACTTTGCAAACGCATAATTTTGCACAGATAGACCGTACGAAAATTTGTGCAACGCAACAGTATGGTCTAGAAGTTTTCACATACAAGTTGCTTTCAAGCCACGGCCGTTCCTCCTTGAGGCGCTCTTGACCTAGTTGCCCTTGCCCTTATGGCTCGAGCGTAGTGGTTGCACGCTCGCCCTCTTGTCCGGTGAAGCTGTAAAGGCCCCGCGGCCAACAGCGCAGATCATTCTCACACACACACAAAAAGTGAACGCTGTACATACTTTGTTCTTTGCGCAAAATTTTGCACACAGAAAGTAGATAAAAAATTTTGCGCATTCCGCATAGTTTTATTAGTTTGCATATGCAAGCTGCCTTAATACCGACGCTATTCAACATACGGTGTTCTCTGCGCAAAATTTTGCACACGTTTTTTTTAGTCTCACACTAGAAATTATTCCGGTCTCGGGGGTGCGTTTACAAAAATGAAATTCATATACACAAACACCCAGACCGAAACAAACCTACAATGGCAATAATTCTTTTTTCTGGGATAAGGAGGCCAGGAGACCCGTTACACAAGTTTTACTTAATACGGGCTCCTGTCTCCCAACCAATATTTCAATGTAAAATTTAGAATAATGCATTTAACATCATACAAGGGGTTCCGCGGAACGAGCTCGCTCTTAAGGTTTGATCAAATAGCCGACGAAGCGCGACGAAACGCTCGGCTGCATTCGGTTGTGACGTTTGCCGTCGCGCCGAGCGGGGCTGCGGTGTGTGGCGTCTCCCGTACTTTTTAATACATTATGCTTTTTATTATATACCTCTACAACATCTCTATTTTGTAAATGAGAGGACTATGTAGACACTGACCAATATTATGAATCTAAGTACACTTATGATTAATCTATACTTAAGCACATCTATTTAGCTCGTTCTGCATTGTTCTCCCATACTCCATAAATGCAATGTATACAAAAAGAATTGTAAAACTCATTTTTAAAAAAGAGTAACCGTGGAGTTTCTTGCCCTTCTTCTCCACAGGAATGACTTTCCGAACGGGTGGTAGAGTCTTAAGTAATTAATAATTTTCTCTTTTTGACTATTCATAAGTGCCTTTTGGTCTACATGAATAAAAAACTTTTGATTTTGATTGATTTTTTTGATTTTGATTAAAACTCCCTCAGCCGCGCCACCGTCGCGCTCCCGTCGCGCTGCGTCGGCTATGTGGCGAAACCTTTACTCTATCCATTGAGGAAAGCGGCTCAAGCTCTTAACGGGCTACCTCGAAAAATACGTGTTTTTGCACTCCATGCACTTCAAGTGGTATATAGATTAGAGACTTAATATTTAGAAATATGATTTTTGACTCTATATTTTAGGATCTGGTAAAAGGAATACATGATAAAATTAAATATTCTCGATAGAAAAAAAATCAAAAGACATCTCTATTGCTTTACATTTTCTGATTCCAACGCAAAACGCTTAAGGAACAGTTTATAGAATTCACTTGAAAACATAAAAATAATTGTAGCAAAGTTGTTGTAAAGTATTTTTTTTATTTCATAGTGTAGTTTTTTTTAGAAAATGGTAAAATTTGGTTTTGCACATACGTCGTTTAGTTTCGAGCGCGCGCTAAATATATCCGTTCCTTACGGCTTGGAGAAATTATCCGACAGAGCGCGACGGGAGCGCCCGGGAAGCGCTCGGCTACGCTCGGTCGTGACGTTTGCCGTCGTGTCGAGCAGGGCTGCGCTATGGCATCTCCCGTAGTACATTTCAGTACATTACAACACCCCAAGCCTCGCAACCTTCGCGCTGCGTCGGCTATGTGGCGATAACTTTATTCATTTGTAAAGTTATTTCATCTCTGACACTCTTCCGATGGATAGTAGTTGTTTGCGGTCCGCCTCGTAGGCCCTTAACTGTTAGTAATTTATATATATATATATATGTTTGTCTCTCTGTTCCAGTTAAATTGTCTCATGAACGAGATTTACGAGACAGTCACCGCTGTTTGCAACATGGACGAGAATAAACCTGGGAGCTTTCCGACTGACCACTCCGACGGAAGCACCAGTGAAGGTACGGAGACATTTTTCCCTAGAAATCTTGTTAATCGCACAGGTTTTAAAGATGAGAAGATAAAATTAGCTGGTACTTTCAGTATAATTAAATGCTATAATGTCAATGCTGATAACGGTGAAAGGTGGATATATTATTTAAGTAGGATAAATGCGGTAGAAATGCGAGCTCTGCGGAAGATGTGCGGAGTGAAGCTGACCGACCGCATTAGCAACAGCATAGTAAGACAGTAGGTATGAAAGATAGTATCGGTGTAAAGATGAGAAAGGGCATGCTCCGTTGGTTCGGGCATATAGAAAGAATGCCAGAGGAAAGAATGACAAAACAGATATACAATGTGAAAGTGGAAGGATGCAGGTACCGGGGAAGACCTAGACTATCTTACCACGACCAAATAAACCGAGTCTTATCTGATGGAAAAGTCAAGAGTCCGTAACCGGCGAGCGTGTATGAGACGAACTATGAGAGTCGACGAAGCCAGAGAGGTATGTAAGGAAAGAACCTGTTGGAACTCTGTACTCTCTGCTTACCCCGCAAGGGATCTGGCGTGAGGTTATAGATAGATAGATAGATAGTGGATTTATCTTCGTTTTTTATAGTCATCTGCGTAGATTCACGGTGGCGGAAAATTAGAGAAATGTTGAAATAACACTGTGGTCTTGTGCGCTACACTGATCTTCCTTGATATCCAAGGATGCGCACGATAGTTGGAGATTAATATTGTCACATGGAATGCAGTTAGGTTAGCTGCTCCGCGACACGTCCGACCGCTCGCCCCGCAAAGAGAATATAATCACTACGTTTTAGGACGCAGAACTTCATACTAGAGCACGAAATTGCAAATTGTATGAAACTTACACGCAATGTTCTACCACCATGATAAGATTAAATGTAATTGCTGCCAACATGAAATTATTATATGCTGCCAACCTAATAAAACAATACTGCCAACATAAAGAATAGGGATGTAGCCTTGACGTTAAATTTAATAGATCTATCGATATGTAAAATTTTTAGGGTTCCGTAGCTTACCAGTTTCAGCAGGTACTACTGCCGCTTACAATAAAATAAAAAATAGTATAATGATTTTACGTAATCACACTGAATTTTCAACGATGTGAATATACAGAAAGATAAATTTACCATTTTAACTACCAAACAAAAATTTTATACATAGAATTAATTTATTTAATTGATACAGTTTTTTATAAAAATATACACAAGTCTTCACATTCCACGTACCGCCACTCATTGTTTACATCTGTAAAAAAAGTTTTCGTGTCAAAAAAATTGAAAAACGCATAGTACTAGAAGCTTATTAACATTAGGAATGTAAGGTATCGATAACATAGTCATGTTATCGATACCTATCAATCCGATACATAAAGGTGAAATGGAATAGTAAAACTATTCTAAATCGAGTGACGTTTCTTTGTGATTTTTATTAAGCAATACTATAAATATATCAATAAACACCATCACGCCTATATTCCCCAAGCGGGGGTGGTAGAAGTGTACTATGTACACCCACTTTTCCCCGACGATGTTAGGTCCCATGTAATAGGGGGCGAACCTTTACCGGGCACAATTCCACACGTTTTGAAGGTGAACAACGCTAGCTAGTTGTAACCTCAAGAGAATAACTTCTAATTGTGTACACTGCATGTAAATTTTCGGCAAATTTTTAAGCTATTTATCCTACAAATGTGGACCGTTCGACTACCGTTAAATTAATAATTATATCAGGAAGGATAGTGACGATGTAAGGATTGTGGTTGGTAACGATGTGCTGGAGCAAGTGAATGAGTTTGTATATCTTGGATGCGCCTTCAGTAAGGATGGGAAATACACCGCTGACATAAAGAGAAGAGTGAGTGCAGGGAACAGAGTGAATGGTGCGATGGGAAAGCTACTCGGGAGCCGGCACTTAAGCCATAAGGCGCAGCTGGCCATACATAACGGAGTTCTTGTCCCAACGCTGTTATATGGTAGCGAGAGCTGGGTATGTAAGAAGGAGAATGAAAGTAGGATAAATGCGGTAGAAATGCGAGCTCTGCGGAAGATGTGCGGAGTGAAGCTGACCGACCGCATTAGCAACAGCATAGTAAGACAGCGAGTAGGTATGAAAGATAGTATCGGTGTAAAGATGAGAAAGGGCATGCTCCGTTGGTTCGGGCATATAGAAAGAATGCCAGAGGAAAGAATGACAAAACAGATATACAATGTGAAAGTGGAAGGATGCAGGTACCGGGGAAGACCTAGACTAAGATAGTCTAGATAGATAGATAGATAGATAGATAGATAGGAAGGATAGTGACTACTCATGGCCGCAAAGTCTATAAGGATGAGATGCCATTACTGTTAAAGTTTATTAGTTAGTTAGTTACATTATTATACCGTAGGGCACGGGCCTCCTCTCAAACTGAGAGGGTTTAGGCCATAGTCCACCACGCTGGCCCAGTGCGGGTTGCCGAACTTCACACTCCTTCGAGAAACCTTAGGCATGCAGGTTTCCTCACGATGTTTTTCTTCACCGTTAAATCAAGTGATAGTAAATTTTTTAATTCACACTTGCTTTCGAAAAGTCGGAGGCGCGTGCCTGGGTTTGAACCCGAGATCTCTGACTTTGCAGTCCAATGGTCTGACTAGTAGGCTATCACAGCTTCACTAGGCTATCACTGCTGCACTTAATATACTTAAACAACTTACTTAAAGGACATTGTCGAAAATTGCCCCCGACCCAGCAAACATTTGACCCATGCCATCATTATTTATCTATTTTATTAAAATAATGGCAAATATTCGTATCAAATGGACAATTTGCAATTTAAAACGAATATTCAAAGTATTGTTAGTACCTATATTGATGTCGCCGACATCTTTACTGAACGTCAACACACAATATCACCTCATATGTATTAATTGCTACAATATTGCGATCCCCCCGCTTGTCCGCTTAATAATAAATGCTTTAAGAGAATTTATGGACGATTTGAAATCATACAAGTATTTTCCATTGCTGTTGGTTCTGGGGCAATGTATGGGCGCAGAATAATGTCCTTTCTATCTTTCATTCACATTCTATCGCAAACGATCCATTAACTCACAAGTTAACATAATTAACATATGCCTACTCAACCACAAATCGAGATGAGAAAGATTAGATCACACTCCACCACGCAAACTCATTTATGTACGGTGGCGGCAGGTGCGTGGCTACCTGCTTTTGGAACTTATCAAGTATATAAGGCTTCTGACTTGACCTAATATTACCACATGAAATGGTAACTGAGACCAATGGCTTAACGTGCCTTAAGTAACTTGAAGACGTTCAAATATGACATGCCACAAACGGTCACCCATCTCAGAACGGCTGAGCCGAGCCAAACTCAAATAATTTATTTTGTAAATACCCAGCGGGGGCGCTCACAAATAGTTAATTTAATAATTTTTTAAATCTAATTTAACGACTTATCTACCACCGGATCGGAACGCGGTCTCCACTGAGAAGATCCTGCTAAGAAACTCAGCGGGCTTATCTTTTTTTATTTCAACCTCTTTTTATTTTATCCTTTCATTTTTTTAAAATCATATTGTGTGGATACAATGTTTAGGTTAAAATTAAATAGTTCACGATCTAGCTCCAGTGTGATGCCGTGCGACGAGACTAATGATGTTATTTATAAAAAGTGTCCAAAGGATTTCAGATGGAGCAGTCCCCACAAGCAGCACACCCGTTCACGAGTGTGACTACTGGAACAGCCATTAATCCCCTTGTGAGAATCGAGAGACTCGCTCCAGACAGCCGCCGCAAGCAAAGACATTATAGTGAGCATGACCAAACCAGAACCTCAAAGACGGTAGTCAGATTTTGTCTACAAAGCAGCTTGGTTGAGCTTGGATATCGCTAAAACACCGCGCTCGCAGTTTATTCATTAAATTTTCACGTAGATATTCATAACGAAAGTTTAGGTCTAAAGTTGATTGATATCCATACTAATATCATAAATTCGAAACTCACTCTGGTTGTTTGTTACCTTTTCGCGCACAACCCGCTGAAAAGATTTTGATCAATTTCGGCATGACAATAGATTTTATCCGGGGAAAGGACATTAGCTACCTTTTGTCTCAAAATAAGTTATGGAAAACATGCCGAAAATTACGCGAACCAAGTACTATATTATCACACCAGATCCCTTGCGGGGAAGGCAGAGCGTACAGAGTTCCAACAGGTTCTTTCCTTACATACCTCTCTGGCTTTCTCCACTCTCATATTTCGTCTCATACACGCTCGCCGGTTACGGAAACTCTGAACTTTTTACACATATTAACCGCATTACTGTAATATTTATCATGCGAAGCCAAATTAACGCACCAATTTCTTTTCCAGATTCAGTAAAACTCACCAGAAGCCTCACGGAGAAAAGGAAAAACTACGTTCGCCGTGTTTCAACCAGAGTTGCATATCTCGACCCAAAAAACATAAAAACTACACGATTCCGCCATCAAACATCCATCTGCTCCTACAGATCAGATTCTATTGAGAACCCGTACTCGACCTTTCGCTCCTGGAAGAGTTTTCGGACATCCCAAGGGAATATTTCCAAAATGGAGAGAGATTCTGATTCGAAGGTCAACCTGACTGATTCCCGTCTGAATATGCTTTCGATGAAAGATGTTCTAGATAGCAATGAGAGTTTAAATGCAAGTATTGATGAGAAAGCTGGGTGTTTAGATATCAAGTTGCCATTTGAGCCTCGGGAAAGAGGACTGTTTAACTTGTGTGTGTTGGTTGGACTGAATTATATGACTGGACAGGCATACGTGAAAAGCGTTTTTCCTAGCCAGGTGAGTCATTACTATCATGGTTATTTAAGCTTCTTAACCGAGTTCAAGGAACGATCAAGGTTTCATCTCGTTTGTATACAAGCTGTAACATAGTAAACGCAAGACCTGAAAGTAGTTGGATATTGCCACAACATAAAGCAACTTTTTTTGTAAATTCCACGTGTGCTTGTTAGTTATAGTTATTTTTTTCTCTTTTTATGGCTAGGGGTCTGTACCATGGATATAATACAATGAATTGAGCACTCTGCGAAAAAAACGGGATGACAAGGATACTCACTGAGAGCCCTACGTCTCTTTCTAAGTAGGGTGAGCAAACATTGGTACGATTATGGTCTTGTTAACATATAATTAACGTAAAATTCTCGGGCACTGCTTATTGCCGTAATTCTTTCTTTCTACGCATATGCCACATCGTAAATGAGTAGTAGTCAAAGTTTTTGATTATATTGTTTATTTTCTTGCTGACTGTACATTTTTTCAGAATCTGTAAATTCAGCTCCAAATATCGCAATAATTTTCTGTATCTACAAGGGTTGAGATAGCTGCCCTTACTGCCCCATCTTAATCTATTCTGTATATAACGAATTGAAAACCTTGTTCGTCCTGAACTCGGTAATAAATCGTTTACAGCGTATTAAAACCAAATGATAAATAGGTATAGTTCGTATTAGTTCTACCTTATGGTCACCGTACTGCATCATAGTGTGTGCGAGCGTGACACCGGGCTTCTGGTTATTGCTCTCACTCATGGTTTCTCGAGTTGTTTAAATCATAGAAAATTCAATGTTGTGTCTGTGAGTAAGAGTTTAATTTTCTTTGGCATTTGTTTGACAGTACTCAATCTTTTGTTTTGTATCCATGGTCTGTACCTGTTATGTGTTACTCTGTAAGATTATGTTTCATGATTTTTCATGCACCCGATTTAATTTCAGTTACTTATTTTTTTTTTGTATTTTCTTTCCACTTTTTTTAACGTCCATGACGTCACTAAACGGCTCGACGGAAGATCAGCGCTGGTTGCATAAGCAGCCGTATGCTGAGTTGGGTCCGTTTTTGTAGCGAGGTCATGTAACGTATTTATTACCAACGTTTATATTATACCTACTCGTAGCAAAATACATTTTATTTTCTTTCTTTCTTTCTTTCTATTAGGATGGCCACAAATCGCTTATCTTTCAAAAGTAAAGTACAGGATTATCTGCACAAAACTTTGGCCGAATCATCTCAATGTTAATTTCGTTTATGTATTTATTGGATTCATATGCGATAAATATCAAATTAAATGTTACATATTTTCCTCTTAATATTTTTTTGGTTCTATAGTTTTGCGGCTTCTTCACTCGTTTCTGCATCACCTAAGGTAGACTGGTAGAAAATGCCTCAGACATTAAGTCGGCCTTTGTACCAATAGTGCATAAAGAATCAAATAGATAAATGAACTGAAACTGTCCCACCGTTGGGCACGGGCCTCCTCTCAAACTGAGAGGGTCTAGGCCATAGTCCACCACGCTGGCCCAGTGCGGGTTGGCGAATTTCACACACCTTCGAGAAACTCTTAGGCATACAGGTTTCTGAACGATGTTTTCCTTCACCGTTAAAGCAAGTAAAAATTAATTTTTATCTATCTATCTATCTATATCATCACGCCAGCTCCCTCGCGGGGTAGGCAGAGAGTACAGATTTCCAACAGGTTCTTTCCTTACATACCTCTCTGGCTTCCTCCACTCTCATAGTTCGTCTCATACACACTCGCCGGTTACGGAGACTCTTGACTTGCCCTTCAGCTAAGACACGGTCTATTAATTTTTATAATAATTATATATATAGAATTTATTAAATCTTATTTTTTTTTATTTTCTGCTTCTGTGCGCTATAACAAACTTAATATCTTCTTGGTTCTAAGCAATACGGAGATTTCTAAAACACATTTCTCAATCATCAATCACATCCACGTACAAGTTTCACTGTTAATTGGGGTTTAAAAACTCTTTAAATTTGGAAATTTGGTTTTTCGAATAGAATTTGTGAAGCAATTATCTAATCGGGCTGTCTGAGGTCTTGCGTTATTTAAGTTACACCTTGTATATATATATTTTTAATATTTTCGGGCATAACTTCCTTGTTTATGAACCGATTTTGATGGTTATTTTTGCTTTGGACGTAGTATAGCTACGGAATGGTCCCATTTTAATTTTTTTGGTATTGATCCTTGAACTCTGGATACACTTTAACGTAAAATTGTAAAACGATTAACTTTAAAAAAAGGAAATCCAAAGAATTTTGGAGACGATGCCTAGGAACCGACTTTACCGACTTAAAAAAAATATTTTCTAGCTTTTTAATTGTATTACTTTAGCATTCTATGAACTCGGTTACCCTCTTTTTAAAGTAATTATTCTCTCAGAGGATTGGGGTAATACAATTTTTGTGGGCGTTTGGTCAAGCAAGAAATAGGTGGGTTCAGTTACAATGATGTATTTTGAAGCAATAGAGGTATATTTTTTATGAATCGGATATGGCTAGAAATATTATTCTATCTATCTATATCATCACGCCAGATCCCTTGCGGGATAGGCTGAGAGTACAGAGTTCCAACAGGTTCTAACACACCTCTCTGGCTTTTTCTACTCTCCTAGTTTGTCTTATACACGCTCGCCGGTTACGGAGACTCCTGACTAGAAATATTATTAATAGCCATTATTGTCCCAATGCTGGGCAAAGGCCTCCCTTCACTCTCCTCTGTCGCCATGTCAGGTCAGTCCATGCCCATTATGAAGGCATTCACATCATCCCGCCGTCTCCGTCTGAGCCTATCAGGTTGCCATCTTCTATTACGTGGGGACCATCCAGGTGTACTGTTAGGTCCCATGTAATAGGGGGCGAGCCCATTGCCATATCTCGAAAGCAATTCCAGGCTCTGGGCTGAAACAGTTTTTTTTGAAGTGAAAACTTCTTTATGCGCGTTGGGCATTTTTTTTGATGGGAAAAAACAATTCAACTCGCGACACGGTTACCGTTACCGACACCTCTGTATACAAGCTGTAACATAATAACGCAAGATCTGAAAGTAGTTTGTTCTAAATCGATAACTGAATTGATTCCAACTATTTTTAATGTACCTTTAACTTTTTTTTATTTGCAAAAAATGCTTTTACTCCTTCAGTGCGCTATAAAAAACTGATTTTATTCTTGATTCATAGCAATAAGGAGATTAAACATGCATTTCTAACTCGTATTTCTCAAAATTCACACATACACGTACAAGTTTAATTGTTAATTGGGGCATAAAAGTGCCTAAAAAAGGGGAAAAAACCTTTAAATTTGGAAATTTGGTTTTCATTTTGAATTTATGAATAAATCTCTAATTGGGGTGTCTGAGGTCTTGCGTTTATTATGTTACACCTTGTATAAGTATGTACATTTATTGTGTATGTACGTACATAGATACACATGCACGTTGGCATTTTTTGAAATGGGAAAACCATTGAACTCGCGGCACTGTTAACGTTACCGTCTGTATATTCAAGAATCAAAAATATTTCCTGACGATTCAGAAACTACACAGTAATTGTTCAAGTTTTCACTCAGTTAGTCTAAAAAAAAAAAAACATTAGTCCGAACTAGGATTTGAACCTAGGACCCCGTGATTGCAACGCGCATTATTCGCTACTAGACCAACGAGGCGAGTGAGTTAGTTAATTATATTAGCAAATTAATTAGACCCGGTAATTGGATGTTTATATTTTAGACTAAATTTATTAAAATTAAAAAATTACTCGATTGCGTAAAGTATTAGGTAACTGAGAGAGAGAGAGATAGAAGAGAACATTTTTGGTCTTCTCATAACTCCGTCTGGTCACAACGGTGGCTTATCTGAAGAGTAAGAGCCTCCGTAACCGGCGAGTATGAGACGAACTATGAGAGTGGAGGAAGCCAGAGAGGTCTGTAAGGAAAGAACCTGTTGGAACTCTGTACTCTCTGCCTACTCCGCAGGGGATATGGCGTGATGATATAGATAGATAGAGCACTTTTTTTTACAACGTACCTCCTGCTTGGAATTATTCCTGTCACAGGTGCGTTTAAAAACATTAAATACACATACACAAAGACCCAGACCGAAACAGATATTTTTAGGTTACACAAAGATGTGTATTGTACGGGGAGTGAACCTGCGACTGCGCGAGCCAGTGGGTTGAGCGGCTTAAGTTTTTAATCACAGAACCAGGCCGCCCGTCAAAAAATATTTTTCGTTATTTTCATTTTTGTTTTTATTTTTATGTGACTGCCTCGTTGGTCTGGTGGCAAAGCGCATCACTTTGTGATCACGAGGTCCTGGGTTCAAATCCTAGGTCGGACAAATGTAGTTTTTCTAACGAAAAATTCCCAGTATGAGTCCGGAGTCTGGAATTGTGCCCGGTATATGGCAATAGGCTCGCCCCCTATTACATGGGACCTAACACCGTCGGCAAAACGTGGGTGTACTCAGTACACCTCTGCCACCCCCTCTGGGGAATATAGGCGTGACGGTGTTCATTTTTGTTGTTAATTAATTGGTCTTTCAATTTCAAATGTATGTATTTAATTAAATAAATAATTAGACAGCTAGGAATTAATTGGATGCTTAGTCTTTCAGTTATAAGACTAAATTTTAAAAATATACAAATAAAACTGATTGCGTAAAAGTATTAGGTAACTGAAAGGAGAACATTTTTTGTTTTACTAATTGTTGTTTGTGCGACCTCGTTGGTCTAGTGGCGAATGATGCGCTTCGCGATCACGAGGTCCTGGGTTCCAATGCTAGGTCGGACAAATGTAGACAGCTAGACTTGTTTATTTCGCTTATTTTCACAGTATTATGTCATATGGCATACTGCTATGGGGATGGTCTGCAGAACTAAACAACCAACATCTTTGGACTGCAGAAAAGGGCTGATTGCGCAATTTACAATTTGGCCCCGAGAGCTTCCCTTAAGGAAAGCACACCACACCGTCACGCCTATATTCCCCAGAGGGGGTGGCAGAGGTGTACTGACTACACCCACGTTTCGCTGACGATTTTAGGTCCCATGTAATAGGGGGCGACCCTATTGCCATAAAATAATAATAATATTAGCCCTGTTAGGAAACTGTCCCACTGCTGGGCACGGGCCTCCTCTCCAACTGAGAGGGTTTAGGCCATAGTCCACCACGCTGGCCCAGTGCGGGTTGGCGAACTTCACACACCTTCGAGAAACTCTTAGGCATGCAGGTTTCCTCACGATGTTTTCCTTCACCGTTAAAGCAAGTGATAATTAATTTCCAGACAGAGGTGCGTGCCTGGGTTTGAACCCGAGACCTCTGACTTTGCAGTCCAACGGTCTAACCACTAGGCTATCACTGCTTATTGCCATATACCGGGCACAATTCCAGACTCCGGACTCATACTGGGAATTTTTCGTTAGAAAAAACTACATTTGTCCGACCTAGAATTTGAACCCAGGACCTCGTGATCACAAAGCGTTGCGCTTTGCCACCAGACCAACGAGGCAGTCAGGCACCTTAAGGAAAGGTTTAGAAAAATAAATATTCTAACTGTTACCTCACAATTTATGTATGACAATCTGCTATATGTTAAAAAGAATATCAGTAGCTTTGAAAAATATAGCGACATTCATTATGTTAATACACGAAACAAAGATGACCTTATTGGACATTCTACTCGACTCCACAGAATTAGTATTCTTCGTGGGGCAATGTATACGCTTCTACAACAAATTACCCATATAATAATAATATATAATATTAGCCCTGTTAAGAAACTGTCCCACTGTTGGGCACGGGCCTCCTCTCGAACTGAGAGGGTTTAGGCCATAGTCCACCACGCTGGCCCAGCGCGGGTTGGCGAACTTCACACACCTTCGAGAAACTCTTAAGCATGCAGGTTTCCTCACGATGTTTTCCTTTACCGTTAAAGCAAGTGATAGTTAATTTTTAATAGGCACATGCTTTCGAAAGGACAGAGGTGCGTGCCTGGGTTTGAACCGGAGACCTTTGACTTTGCTGTCTAAAAATGTAATCAATACTAGATTGTGTAAGAAAGGATATTACAAAATTTCGGATTATCTTTATAATAAATAATAACAGATTGGGTTTGAGCAGCTCCTCAATCAGCAAAATTAAACAATGCTGTATAAAACAATTTTGAAAAAAAATGGTTTTCAGAAAGGCCAAACAAATTAAGTTAAAAGATTTCTCGCCGGATCTTCTCAGTGAAGGCCGCGTTCCGATCCGGTGGTACATGTAAAAAATGTAATAATTTTGACGTTTGTAAGTGCTCATGTATTGGCCTAAACAAATAAATGATTTTTGGCTTTGACTTTATAGTTTTTCCAACTAAAAACTTCCCAGTATGAGTCCGGAGTCTGGAATTGTGCCAGTTCGCCCTCTATTACATGAGCTGAGTGACAGAGACGACGCTCTACGAAGCTGAAAGTAGCCAATTATCGCCCTCTTTAGCCGGTGTGCATTATTTACCCCCGCTTACCGTAGGTAATCACAGTTTTTATGCTTTATAGGGGTCGCTACAACTATCTATCTATCTATATCATCACGCCAGATCCCTTGCGGGGTAGGCAGAGAGTACAGAGGTCCAACAGGTTCTTTCCATACATACCTCTCTGACTTCCTGTTTTGGCGACCTTCCTGGTCGCTACAACTGGTATAAAATATATCTTGATTATAATTTCTCTCTTTCCAGGTGCAAGTGCCACCTCACATAGAGAACTTGGTGTTCCCGGAGACGATGAGCGAGGCCCCTCGTACGGAGTGGTCTGTGTTAGCTGCCAGCCAGCAGTGCTACTCGCTGGTACTCACAGACGAAAGAGGAGAACGGTCTTATGGGTAAGTCTTCTTCAACAGATCCCTTGTTGGGTAATAAATTCCAACAGGTTCTTTCCTTATAAACCGTTTCTTATCTAAAGGGCAAGTCAAGTCTTCGTAACTGGCGACCGTGTGTGAGGGTGGAGAAGCTGGGAGCGGACGGCCTGGTCCAATAGTTAAGCGCTTAAGTCGCTCCACCTACTGGATCGAGTAGCCGCGGGTTTGATTCCCGCACAGGACGACTCTTCGTGTGACCCACAAATATTTGCTTTTTTGGTCTTGGTCTGGGTGTTTGCTCATGTGAATTTCATGTTTGTAAACGAACCCACGACACAGGAATTATTTCTAGTGTGTTTATTATTTGTTATACATAGCTAGTATAGTATACGTAACGAAATAACGTGTAGCGACCTCGCATAATAAGAAGTTAACAAATATAGAGAGGCGCTCGTAGCGCTGTGCGACCGCGGTGTTTTTATCGATCACCAAGGTTAAGCAGCGTTCGACTCGGTCGGCCTGAGATGGGTGACCGTTTGTGGCATTTTCATGTTCGAGCGTCTCCGTGCTTCGGAAGGCACGTTAAGCCGTTGGTCCCGGGTACCACTTAATGTGGTAGTCGTTGAGCCGAGTTGGAAGCCTTAAAGGCGGCTTGATAAGTTCCAACAGCAGGTGGCCACTAACCTGCCTCCACCGCACCGCACTGGGTCCGCGTGGTGGAGTAAGACCTAACCTCTCTCACCTCGATTTGTGAGAGAAGGCCTTTGCCCAGCAGTGGGCAGTATAGGCTGATATTATGTTATTTGTTGTCGTGTTAATCACTTACTTTAGTACAGTCAGAAGTTTTAATAGGGAGGTTTTGGCGGGAAGTCGAAGAGTGATGTTGTCAATTTGTTTTAATTTCCAAAACTTGTGTTATTTCGACTAATAATGTGTAATGTTGCCGGAATATTAACCATTATGTGTTCTTATATGTGCACGAGTGAAGGTAATTGTAACAAAGTGATAAAACGTGCCTTCCCTCAAAACGGCCGTCGCAATTGGTATGTAAAGTATCCACCGGGTTACTATCCAGGGTGGAGTACTTCATTAATTTCATCATCATCGTTGTCATCAAGTTTATCGGGGAGTTGAATTAATTTAAACAAACACGAGTATATATCTCACTGGACGCTGGCAAAATACACTTAAAATTAGTATGAAGCCATAACTTAAAGAAGAAGAAGTTTTAATTTTTTTTAGTTTCTTAATACAATTTTTTTTTAATAGCCCCACTCTAGGTTTAATTCCTGTGTCGTGTCGTCAGACCGAAACAAATAATTGTGGATCACACGATGATTCGTCCCGTGAGGGAATTGAACCCCCGACTATTAGACACTGTGGGCGGAGCGGTTTGAGCTCCTAACCACGGCGTCCGTAATTTTTTGTCTATTATTTGTTTTTGCCATTGTTGGTACGTATGTCTGTCTGCCTTTTCGGTTCTAATCGTGTGATCCAGTTTTGAAGCACTTGCGGGTATCTGGTTGAGCTGAAATTTGGTATGCGTATGTAAGATCGGTGACAATGCGATTGTATGGTACCATGGAGCTGGTCTGATGATGGGAGTCGGAAAGTCCAATAGGAAAATGTCAACTACATAATATAATCCCCTTAAGGCTTGTTGGATTGGTATTGACGAGTACAACCAGATGGTGTTCAAGGTCTTATGATGAAGCCAAGAGATAGTCAATGGAACCACCTAATTACTCAACATAACCCTGTCGTGTTCGGGCTCGTTGGATTTGTATTGACGACTACTTACTGAGGACCTGAATGGTGAGCAGGATCTGATGATGGCACGAGAATATCATCACGCCAGCTCCCTTGCGCGGTAGGCAGAGAGTACAGAGTTCCAACAGGTTGTTTCCTTACATACCTCTCTGGCTTCCTCCTCTATTGAGTATTGTCATATCCAAAAATATATGGCGGCGCGTTCTTTTTTAGGCGACGCCCGAGATTCTAGCCCTTTAAGCCGCAACAGTAAATGTTCTAAGTTTATTTATTTTGTCGTCTATCTATCTAAATCATCACGCCAGCTCCCTTGCGCGGTACGCAAAGACTACAGAGTTTCAACAGGTTCTTTCCTTACATACCTCTCTGGCTTCCTCCACTCTCATAGTTCGTCTGATACACGCTTGCCGGTTACGGAGACTCTTGACTTGCCCTTCGGATAAGACACGGACTATTTGGTCATGGTCAGATAGTCTAGGTCTTCCCCGGTACCCACATTCTATTTTGTTGTCGATACAGATATTGCCGGCGGGTGCTACCAGAGGGAGCCACCACGTGTCTTCCGCTACTATACTGTCTTATAGGACGGTATCGGGCTCCAGGCTTCTATTATAAGGTTAGTATAAGCGACTGGTAGGCATTACGATATTAAATCGATTTAAAAAACACCGTCACGCCTATATTCCCCAAGTGGAGGTGGCAGAGGTGTGCTGAGTACACTCACTTTTCGCCGACGATGTTAGGTCCCATGTAATAGGGGGCGCGGCTATTGCCATATACCGGGCTCAACTCCAGACTCCGGACTCATACTGGAATTTTTTGATAGGAAAGCTACATATGTCCGAACTAGGATTTGTACCCAGGACCTTGTGATAGCATAGCACATTATTCGCGGCTAGACCAACGAGGCTGTCCAGAACTGGATTGGGAATCTATAACCGTACCAGGTATATGGGTAATAGGCTGGCCCCTATTACATAGGACCTAACATCTATGAGTAGTAGGTGTACAGCACGAAGCAAATACGAAGAGGAGATGCCCTAAGCTAGCGAGCCTATTGAATTCCGAAAAGCCTTGACGTCATCGTGGTGGGCGTGGCTTACCTCAGTTTGTCATCGCTACTCGCTCCATTTGCACGTCCGCTGGAGTTCGCATAGCTATTAAATATTATCTATTTTTAGTAAAAATAAAAAAATAACCTTAAAATAAAGTGATCTATCTTAACATGCAAAAATTACTTGGATGGACATTGTAGTCACACAAATAATATCACATTTCACTTGTCAATATTTTTTCGTAATATATTGGAATACTTCTATATTAAAAATGCCATCTACCGTATAATAATTGAACTTACTAGTAACATTGATATGGACGAACCGTTTAGTTGTTACCAGTCTCCGCCAGATGGCAAATACAAATATGCGTTGTGCGTTACGTCCCTCTCGGCCTGTGCCCCCGCGCAGTGCCACGCTTAAATTGTATACGAACACATTACGCCGTCTCGCCCTTTGTATTTTCTTCGTGGGGTACGGGCAGAGTTGGGCAAAAAGTAATTGTGAAAAAATGAAGTTGCATTTAAAATATTTCTAATTTTGTCGCGGCTTACTTTTAGTTTTTGAATTCCCGACGTTTCGAGTGCTCAAAAGCACCCATGGTCACGAAAGGTGTGTGTGTGTGGATGATCTACGCCGTTGGCCGCAGGCCCTTTACAACTCCACCGGATAAGAGGGCGAGCGTGCAACCACTATGCTCGAGCCAGAGGGGCATGGGGGCAACTGGCTTGCAGGTGCCTCAAAGAGGAACGGCCTAGGCTTGGGCAGTCGCTATGGAGGAGGGCATATATTAGGTGTCTCGCTGTGGTGCTCTGCATCGGCCGGCGGGCAAGGTATTCTTCGACCTGTGTCCGATCCTGTATGCAGTATCTGTATCCGAAAGAAGGGATGTAGAGAAGGCACTAAGGCGAAGGAGCAAATATGCCAATTATTTGCAATTTTTTTTAGTTCTATATACGAGTTGAACGGGGCTGAGACTACTACTCCTACTGAGTCACTGTTATCAAACATGAATAACAGTTCAGTATTATCTGATCGATGCATTAAACTCCAAAGTCATTGTAGATGAACTTAATTCATTAAACATCACCAAAGGACAAGGACCCGATGGTCTCCCCCCAATTTTCTTAAAATCTACATATGACTCAATCGCATTTCCACTACACATACTATATTATAAAAGTTAACAAGAAGGTATCGTCCCGGAAATATGGAAGTCAGCTAATATTACACCTATCTATAAAAGTGGCCATAGAAGTGACATTGCTAGCTATCGTCCCATATCGATACTATCTACCTTATCGAAAGACCTTGAACGGTTAGTACACAAAACAATTTATCCTTATTTACAAACAATAATAATAGAAGAACAACATGGATTTGTTCAAAAGAGGTCGACAATCAGTAATCTTGTAGTATACACAAATTTTTATTTGAATCTCTGGACAAATCAAGGTTGAGCACGATATTCTACTTCAGAAATTGGTATTCGTGGAAATCTATTAAAATGGTTCTCCTCATATGTTAAAAAACGAACCCAAAAAGTCGTCATCAATGGTTTATAATCTGACCTAGTAAAAGTAACCTCGGGCGTGGCACAGGGCTCTATTTTAGGTCCTTTGCTGTTCATTCTATTTATTAATGATATTGATGGCTGTTTTAAACATTCTAAATATTTACTTTATGCTGATGACCTAAAAATGTATCATGAAATCATCATTATTGATGACTGTTTTAAATTACAAGAAGATTTTAACCGTGTATCAGTTTAATACACTAAAAATAAAAAGCACTTAAGCTTAACTAAATGTAAATCAATAACCTTTACAAAAAAGCTAAATAATATTAACTTTGCATATAGTCTGTGATGTTCAATTAGGAAAGGTTCCAGTAATAAGAGGTCTAGGTGTGTTTATAGATATCAATAACTGTAAGCATCCTCCGTAGATTTTAAATAAATACCTATCTGAAGATGACGGAGCTGGTTACACTGTTAGCAATTTCTTTTTGTATTTGTTTTATATAAATTATTGGTGTAATTGTTTGGCATACCAAATAAAAAGAGAACAAAAGGCGTTCGACGTCCTAAAGTTATTGTGATCTTAGGGGGATTAATTTAATTGCAACTGGAATTTCAATTGATTGATCCTTCAATTGAAAATGCCCAACACTGGGGACAGGTACACAGTACACTTCTGCCACTCCGCTTGGGAAATATAGGCGTGACGGAGTTTATTTTTAATTAGTCTCTATTCCACTCAACATCCATATATTTTTCCACAGGTTTTAGAAGAGATAGAATCCCACCACGGCATATCAGACGTAGAAATCCACTCCATCCTCCAGCAACTTTTTGAGACTGACTTCCCCAACCCTGGAGAGGAGATCAGCATACAGTACACAGCGGAATCCCTCGATACCCATACCTACGAGCCTTGTGAAGACAGATCCAAGACTTTGCCAGATATGAGAAGACTGGAAGGTTCTGTTCAGGAAATGCTGGATGCATCATCGGAAGGAGAAATTCCTGATTATTATGACCTGGAGAATAATAATGGGAAGAGAATTGGAGTCAATTTGGGAATACCAAGGTTAGTTACGTTTGTATGTGTGACAAATTTGGGAATACCAAGGTTAGTTACGTGTGTTTGTGTGACAAATTTGGGAATACACAGTTTAGTTACGTGTGTTTTTGTGACAAATTTGGAAATACCAAGATTAGTTACATGTGTTTGTGTGACGACTTAGCCCGGTAGTTAATGCGTAATCCGATCCGCTCACTGGAACGATTAGTCGGAGAGTGGAACTCTGCACAGAAAAAAAATTCTGTGCGATGAAAATTATTATCAGGGAATATAGATCGTTGAAAGAAATAGTTTAGTGTCTTAAAAATCCCAATTAATGGTTTGCTCTAGTCGTTCAGAGCTTGAATGGCTCTGCCCAATTGAAGAGAGAGACGGAGTTATTTAAGAGGAAGGATGATGTGTATAATTCGTGCGTGCGAATCTGTATAATACATTACTTGTTCCAGAATAAAGAAAATAAAAAGACCCATAGAACCGAGAGCTGATGAAGACAATCTTTCGGTTCTTTTGGACCTCCTGGGTGCCGGGCTGGTCATCAAGATATTCGGCTCCCTACTCCTGGAGAGGAAGGTCATTATAGTTGGAGATGAGCTGAGGTATAATCGCTTTTTACAAGCTTTAATTTAACTTGCAATGTTCGTATGTCTGTCTGTCTTTCCGGTTCAAATCTTGTGCTCCATTTTTCAAGCACTTGCGGGCATCCGACTGAGCTGAAATTTGACATATGTATGTAAGTCCTATGACAATGCAATAACATGGTACCATGAAGCTGGTATGTTGAAGGAGTCGGAAGGTGGCCATGGGAACATGTGAAGTATACTATATAACCCCCTCGTGTTTAGTCTTGTTAGATTGGTATTGAGAAGTTCTATACAACCAGATAGTGTTCAGGGTCTGATGATGAAGCTGAAAGATGCCCAATGGAACCACACAAGTACTCAATATAACCCTACCGTGTTTGGCCTCGTTGGATTTGTCTTGACGAGTTCTTTAAACCCTGATGGTGTCCAGGGTCTGATGATCGAGCCGGAAGGAAGGAACTCTTCAACTAAACAAGACATATTCGTTGTGTTTTTTTTATATAAATGCTAGTTTTTAAAAAGGTTTTATTAATTGAAATGTTTACAATCTTTTATTTAACTTGCGACGTTTGTTAAGCTCATCGAAGCGAACTTTTATGGGAAAGTCAAAGTGGTTTAGACTGTAATTCCGGATTACATAGTGTATCATCACGCCAGATACATAATCTTATAGGCAGCGAGTGCAGAGTTCCAACAGGTTCTTTTCTCACAGACGTCTCGCCTCCACTTTCATAGTTCGTCTCATACACACACGCCGGTTACGGAGACTCTTGACTTGCCTTTCGGACTTGTTAAGATCATTTTCAAAAAAGATTATACGCCTGAGATGGGTGACTATTAATTGTATTACCATATCCAAAAGTCTCCATAATTCGAAAAGAACGTTAATCCTTCTGTCCCGGTTTTCACTGAAGCGAACATCCATTAATTACGTAAGCTCAAAATAGGGTAAAAAGGGGTCCAGTAAAATCTCATGAAATCTCATTTTAACTTCATAATTCAATATGTATCGTTAACTTTTGCAAAATGTGATTTATTATACGCACAATAAACAAAAAAATCTTTAACTGTTCTTAAAAGATCCTATTTTGTACCCTAAAAATCCCATGGATATTAAAACATTTTCTTCCAGAACTTGGTTTAGAGCGTAAAGCTCACGTAACTAGGGGGACCCTGGGGCCCCACCAAATCTCACTAAATCTAAACAAGGAGAAGGGAGGGGTCCAAACTAATGGATGCCCCCTAATATAGTAGTCGTTAGGCCGTGTTGGAAGCCTTATAGGCGGCTTGATAAGTTCCACCAGCAGTTGTACACAAGCCTGCCTCCACCGCACTGGCTCTGCGTGCTGGACGTATGACCTGATCTCTCTCATCTCGCTTTCTGAGAGGTTCTTCACTCAGCAGTGGAATATTATAAACTGATTTATATCTTTCAGGGACGTATCATCATGTGTTGAAGCTCTCCAAAGTTCTTTATATCCGTTCGTATGGCAGCACACACTGATATCTTCAATACCAGCGGAGATACATCGGGAGTTGTTGGAAGCCCCTCTGCCAATCCTCGCTGGAATGCTGCATGTTGGAGACCAGCTCTCGCCTCAGAATTTTGAAGAGGTAAGATATAGATAATACTATTTTTAGGATACAAAACAAAGTTACAGCTCTCTTTCTCTCTACTCTTTAAAAAAAACGAAGTTTATAATCCTAGTGTGGACTAAGATTTATTCCTGTGTCGTGGTTACGCGTGCGTTCACATACACAGACCGAAACAAATTATTGGGGTCACACAAAGATTTGTCCCAGGAATAGAACCCGTGAGTATTAGACACAGTGGGTGGAGCGACTTAAACTCATAACCACTGCGCTACATCGTCCGTTTTTGTTGTACAAAGTGAGAGTTACGTAGACAAATAATTTTATTAGGAGAAAAAATAGAACAATAATGACATTTTATAAAAAAAAAAAAATTTAAAATTCCATTTAAAAAACGAGCTTATAGTGTAGCGACTCCTATACATTGCTACATAGTTACGACTACCTACCAATAGGTGGTGCTGACGTTTCGCCATACATGTCTAGAACTCGATATCAGAGTGCGCACCATGTAATATATATAGAAGCCCCCTACAACAACTCTTGGGGTCCACTCCGATCTCGGTCTCAAACCTACTCGCGCCTCCCGCTACCGCCGCCCGCGAAATGTTCTTAAGTATCCCCCCGATGCTCTGTCATCCCTTTTTTCCGCTCCGGATACGGACGACGGCGAAGTCGTAGAATCCCTAGCCCGCCGACCGGTGCGCTTAGTACACCCCCTCTCCCCATAGCAATAGTCCAAACCGAGGCCGTTTCTCCTTGAGGCGCCCTCGAGTTAGTTGCCCCTCTGGCTCGAGCGTAGTGGTTGCACGCTCGCCCTTAAGTCCGGGGAAGCTGTAAAGGCCTCGGGCCAACAGCGCATATCACTCAAACACACACACACACACACACAACTCTTGGGGAGAGTGGCAGGCCCCGCCAGACACAACACCCGTCTGGCTGGAAGATCTTCCCTTTGACAAATCCTGCCACAATAGCTAAAACAACGAAAATATTTTGCTAAGTTGAGGAGTTCCTATGGCTTTCTTTGGTCTCCATCATCATACCTTAGACACCAAACGGGTCTAAAGTACTCGTCAAGACAAATCTAACGAGCTTAAACACGGTGAGGTTATATTGAGTAGTCGGGTAGTTCCATTGTCCACCTTTCGGCTCCATCATCAGACTCTGAACACTAGATAGTTGTAAAGTAGTCGGACACGATGTGTTACGTTGTATAGTTCACATGTTCCTATGGCCACCTTCCGACTCCGTCATCAGACCAGCCCCATAGCACCATACTATTGCAATGTCATCGACTTAACATACGTATGCTAAATTTCATTTCAATCGGATACACGCATATGCTTTAAAATGAATCACAAGATTCGAACCGAAAAGACAGACAGACATACGAACATAGCAAGTTAAATAAAAGCTTGTAAAAATAGCTTATAACTAAAGTTAGCTGATATTCCGATGCGTCCGTACTCCGTGATGTCCTGATCAAAAGTTATTCGAGAGAAATGGCATGGCTGACATATGGCATATATTCTCTTCACCCACTCCGATTCGCGATATAACGGCCTCTGATCCTCCTTTGGGGTCGTCCATTAATCAGGTGATGTTTTGAGCAACTTATAATCTTGACTGAATTGAGAGTAAATTATGAATTGAGGTAGATTTGGTATTCTGCTCCGCTAAAGTATCGATCCGATTTCAGTATCATCTCAGTCGAATTTCGTTTGATGGTTGGATCGAAAGTGTTTAATTTTAAACATATTGTTAATTATTTGTTGATCGCATGTAATCTCAGCTGCCACAGTCTAAATAAAGATATCTAACTCAAATCTTCAGTTTTATTTTGTATCTTTGTTGTTCTTGTCAGTTCAAAATTTTTCGGAATACATATATTTTGTTCAACTTTTGATTCGATCTCGATTCGGTCGATGTCGATATTTTACAAGAATACCATTTATGAGAGTTATGACATTGGAATTAGCTCGCAACTGCATTTTCAATCAATCAATCAATCAGCCTATCGCAGTCCACTGCTGGACGTAGGCCTCTCCTAACACGCGCCATTGCACACGGTCCTCCGCCTTCCGCATCCAGTCTGTCCCAGCGACCTTTTTGAGGTCGTCGGTCCATCTAGCTGGGGGCCGTCCTACCTTACGCTTACCAAGTCGCGGTCTCCACTCTAGGACACGCTTGCTCCATCGGCCGTCGGTCCTTCTGCAGATGTGACCAGCCCAATGCCACTTTAGCTTACTGAGTCTGCGAGCTATGTCGGTAACTTTGGTTCTTTGTCGGATTACCTCGTTACGAATTTTATCCTTCAAAGAGACGCCGAGCATAGCTCGCTCCATAGCCCGCTGTGTTACTTTGAATTTGCGGACTAGTCCCACTGTGAGTGGCCATGTCTCAGCCCCGTCATACATTTGACTGCATTTTGAACACTTTTAATTACGAGAATTGGCCTTCAGATGATCGAGTGAATTGAGTGGGAAAATAAAAATAAAAGTCCCTTCTGGAATCCTTTAGACACTGTTTGTATAAATAACATCATTAGTCTTAAATCTCGGTCGTACGGCATCACACTGGAGCTAGATCGTAAACTATTTAATTGTAGCCTAAACATTGTATCCACGCAATATGATTGGAAAAAATAGAAAAAAAAGAGAAATAGAATTAAATAAAAAGACAAGCCCGCTAAGTTTCTCTTCGGATCTTCTTAGTGGAGGATGCGTTCCGATCCGGTGGTAGATTAGTAGTTAGATTAGATGCACAAAAGTAATTCAGTAAAAAAATAAACATCGTTAAGTCTATATTAGGACGTAGGACGCAGCGTAGGACGACCGCCTGCCAGATGGACCGACGATCTTGTGAAAATCGCAGGAAATCGTTGGATGCAGGTGGCATCGGACCGGTTACGCTGGAAAGCGATTGGGGAGGCCTATGTTCAGCAGTGGACAAGTATAGGCTGAAATTATGAAGTCTATATTTCCCAAGCGGGGTTGGCAGAGGTGGACTGTGTTCGCTGACTTTTCGCCGGCAAATTTTTGTTTCAGGGCATGTTAATAGACCTGACGCATCCATCGAAGGTGTTATCATGTCATGGAGACGAATCTACCATTCTTCCGTCTTCAAGTTTCAAGACTTTGAAGACTTCGTTAAAAATGGAGACTGGAAGGACCAGGTAATGTAATACGCTGTGCTGATTCTGATTGCCAGTCTTTAAAGGGCTTGTGCCCAAAAATAAATGTACACAATCGCGACTGTATTCCCTAAGCGAGGCTGGCAGAGGTGTACTCGCCGGATGTTTTCAGTGAAGGCCGCGTTCCGATCCAGTGGTAGATTAATAGTAAGATTAGATTTATACAATGGGTTTATAGAAAATAAGTTATTTGAGTTTGAGTTTACAATGTTTAACTTACATATCGCCGATAATATTAGGTCCTAATATTATAGGGAGGCGAGCCTATTGTTATTTATACCGGGTACAATCCAGACTCCGGACTGATACTCAGAATTTTTCCATGGAAAAATCACATTTTGTTCGAACCCAGGACATCGTGATCGGCAGGCGAAGTATTTACCACATGGGCAACATGAGTGTGTATGGATTGATGAACGAGGGAATGTTTGATTTGCATTTTAACAGATTACAATCCCAGGTTTAATCAGGATAATTTGTTCGAACCCAAGACCTGGTGCTCGCCAGCTGACCTATTTTTTTTTAATATAGAATAAAGTACCCTCACTCCTATATTACCCAAGCGGGGGTGGCAGAGGTGTACTGTGAATACCTAGTCTTCGCGGACGATGTTAGGTCCCATGTAATATGGGGCGAGCCAATCGCCATATAACGGGCACAATTCCAGACTCCGGTATGTTGTTGCGAAGTACGATACGTTATACGATTTAGCGCAGTAGTTAGCTTTTTACCTTAAGCCGCTCCGCCCACTGTGTCTAATAGTCTCGGGTTCGATTCCCGCACGGGACAAATCTTTGTGTGATCCACAATCATATATTCCGGTCTGAGTATTTGTGTATGTAAAGAAATTATATTGTGAGGTTACATTTTTAGAAAGAAAATATGTATTATTTTTTGAGTGTCGTTTTTCTTCTGTCACAGGGACCGAACGGAAGATAAGAAGACAAGGAATGTGTTAATATCGGAAGGCTTTATGAGACTGTTTGTTGACATCCTCGGGGACTTCTGGCGGTACTTCCGCGTGACCAGGAAGGAAGAGGAACGGGAACTGGAAAAGGGAGACGTTGTTTTCGATGTGTGTTTGTTTTTACAAGCTTTTATTTTACTTCCAATGTTCGTAAACGTACGTACGTACGTACGTACGTTCGTACGTTCCAACGTTCGTCGAAAGACAGACAGACAGACAGTCTGTCTGTCTTTCCGGTTCGAATCTTGTGATTCATTTTTCAAGCACTTGCGAGTATCCGATTGAGCTGTAATTTGGCATACGTATGTAAAGTCGATGATGATGCAATAATATTGTACCATGGAGCTGATCTGATGATAGTCGGAAGGTGGCCATAGGAACATGTGAACTATACAACGTAACCCCCTCGTGTGTGGGCTTGTTAGATTGGTATTGACGAGTGCTTTATCACCAGATAGTGTTTAGGGTCTGATGATGAGGCCGAAAGATGGCCAATAGAACCACCTAACTACTCAATATAACCTCACCGTGTTTGGGCTCGTTGGATTGTCTTGACGGGTAATTTAGACCCGTATGGTGTCCAAGGTCTGATGATGGAGCCGGAAGGAAGCCACAGGAACTCCTCAACTATACAAGATATTTTGCTTGTGTTTTAGCTATAAAAGCTTGTTTTTAAAAAGGCTTTTTAAATTCAAATTATTATGTGTGATGTTATTTGAATGAATGAATGATTTATGTAGGATGAGTGATTAAATGAATGAATTAAGAATGAATGAGTTACTAATGAATGAATGGATGAATTACATAGGTATGTATGCTATGAGTGTGTAACTACCTCATTGGTTAGCGAAATGAAGCTGCTGATCACTAGGCCCTGGATTTGAATCCTAAGTCAGTCGGGCAGTGGTATTATTATTATTTAAGTCCGACCAAAGATTCAAACTTGGGACCTCGATATCTCCAGCCGCACTGGCACTGGACCATCGAGCCAGAATTAAGTATAATACACGGTAACGCCCATTTTCCCCCAGCGGGGGTGGCAGAGGTGTACTGAGTACACCCTCTTTTCGCTAACGATTTTAGATCCCATGTAACAGGGGACGGAGCCTATTGCCATACACCAGGCACAATTCTAGACTCCGGACTCATACTGGGAAGTTTTTCGTTACAAAAACTATATTTGTAAGACCTAGGATTTAAACCCAGGACTTCGTGATCACAAATCAATGCGCTTTGCCACTAGTGGTCTAGTGGCAAAGCGCATTGATTTGTGATCACACAATTGCGCACAAACAGCCAGAAATAAAATATTAATACTATAATTTATTTTTCTTACAGAAAGAAGCCTTTATCAAATCAACCAACTCAAAAGAAAACCAATTCTTCCTCGAATGGTTCACAGAAACCGCAATGTTTAACCATTTCATTCAAAACATGACTGTAACTTATATTCAAAGGATATCCAAATCCCCCCTCCCTTTAACTCTAGTCGACACCCCCCTACCGGAGTTCTACGAGTTGTTCCACGAGAGGGTTAGATCTAGAACAAATGTTAGTTCTAAAAACGTTGATAGTTCTAAGAGTAATTATAAGAATGCTGTTAATAAGAAGGTTAAGTTTTTGAAGAGTAAGTTACGGGATTTGGTCGCGTAGATTCGATTCCGTTTTTCAGTAAGGCATAAAAGAGGGGGACCGGAACGTAGAGATGTGAGAGCCTCGCTCCCTTAGATGAATTAATTGTATAGATGGAGCATCGCTCACTTATATCTTTTTTTTTTATAAAAAACATAGCCCCACTAGGATTTATTCCTGTGTCGTCGGTGCGTTCACAGACATGAAAATACCTGAGAGCCTGAACAAACAATTGTGGATTACACAAAGATTTGTCCCGTGCGGAAATCGAACCCGCGACTATTAGACACAGGGGCCGGAGCTTCAGCTCTTAACCACTACGCGTCCGTCTTATTCTACTTCTTAGCGTTTTGACGTCAATTATGATACAAGGATCCGGCCCGGAAAGCGGCCACATTAACAGCATTTGTGGAAGCAAACATCAAGTCTTACTGCGCGCAGGTAACAGGGCACGCAGGACACTATACAAGGTGACACGAATGTTATGTAATTCATGCCGTTAAATTTTTATGTTTGTGGCGCTCGTAGCGCTGTGCGACCGCGATGTTCTTACCGATTACCAAGGTTAAGCAGCGTTCGACTCGGTTGTCCCGAGATGGGTGACCGTTTGTGGCATTTTCATATTCGAGCGTCTCCGTGCTTCGGAAGGCATGCTAAGCCGTTGGTCCCGGCTACCACTTAGTGTGGTAGTCGTTAAGCCGAGTTGGAAGCCTTAAAGGCGGCTTGATAAGTTCCAACAGCAGGTGGCCACAAACCTGCCTCCATCAATCCGTACTGGGTCCGCGTGGTGGAGTATGACCTAATCTCTCTCACCTCGATTTGTGAGAGAAGGCCTTTATCCAGCAGTGGGCAGTATAGGCTGATATTATAAATTTTTATATACCCACAGGGTAGATAAATTTTAGTTTGCACACGCAAACATTGACAACTTTTGAACAAATCGAACCCTGGCATCACGCATATATAATGTAACTGAGGCTGCTATCGGCGCCTTTTTTGTTAGCAATGCTCCGTCTAGACAAGTCTTAGTCTAAGCTCTCTCCCGTGCCGAAGAAGGCCCTCGTGGATTATTTTTAAGTTAATACTCCGACTTTATGTGAGGCATAAAAAAGAGGCTCCGGAGTGTAGAAATTTGAGAGCCTCTTTCCCGTGCCAAAGATGGCTTTCATGGATTTTTATGTACCTGTTAAAAATGTGTGTTTAAGGTATGTGAATTAAAAGTCTTACATATTTTAATCGTCCATACACGGTCCTTATTCGCTATAACCAAACGCGGAGCGTTACGATAACTTTGGGGAATGATCGTGTAATGGTATTTTGTATGTTACTGTAGTAAATTGGTCATAGCCACGAAGCAAAGGCGTCCATTAAACCCGTACACCCGTATTTTAAGAAGTTACCTCGAAAATTCCTCGACCTCGACTCAACCGAGGTTACCTTAAGAATCACCTCAAGAAATACTCGAAATCGGTATTCTTAGTTATAACTCGATCTTGCCTTGAGGTAATCTTGAGGATCCTCGAGTGAGGTTGAGTCGAGGTATTACGTCATTAAATATAAATAATTATTACTTAAACATAAAGAAATAATGGTCTTCTAAACGCCTTAAACAAAGTTTTACTCACTTGAAAGTTTCCAGTCGCATAAAATCTTAATGCAATCAACAACTGAAGTAAAGGGGGAATGGGTAGTCCTCTGTTGCTGCATGTAGTTATGTTATTGAACAAAAGCGGCAGTAATATATTCAAAACAGTTTCTTTCTTGAAAAGATAGCGTTTTTGAAATTTTTCATTGTCATAAAATTCCATAGAGTTTTCTGCATCGCGTAAATAACGCCGTTCAGGATAATCGTATGGATTATCGTACAAATAATTTAAAAAGCGTTGGAAATCCATTCTTAATACAGACACAAACAATTACTGAAGAAAATACTCAAATATAAATCAGTTATATTTACATGTATATGGGCACAAAAGTAAAGTAACAAGTAACAATGGCGTAAAACTTCCTCGAAAGTTCCTTAAGGTAGATCGCGACGTACCTTGACTTTGACAGTTGCTTCCTCACCTCGACTGAGGAAAAATGTGGAGTGGCGTCGAGTGGAGGAGATTCTTTACAACTAAGAATACAGATTTCCTTGAGTGAGGTTGAGTGGAGTCGAGGAATTTTCGAGATAACGTCTTAGAATACGGGTGGTAATGTTTTAGCAACTCTTTAATCAGTCCCAAGTGGCCAGGTTTTAGACTAATGTTCTCCCTCACCTATCCAAAATCACGTTTATTTTTTCGTTCAAGTATCTCAAAAATATTCATGGCGAGACAAGGTCACGCGTCGATTTTCGGTTTAGAAATCGTTCAACGAAAATAATTTCACGCGATATCTCACTATCCTCCTCCAGCCTCACGTGATTATTGGACGATCCCAAATATAAAGAGGAGATGGCATTATTACATTTTTCTGCGTGGGGTGGCCCGGGATGAAGAGGGCGTTACACCCCGCCTACTTCTGTATTTGCCATCTAGCTGAGAATGTCAGACTGACGTAAAACACGCCCACCGCGATGATTCCAGAAGCCCAGTTGGAGGACACAATGCACAGTTGCTTGGGCGGTCTCCGCTTTATATTCGCTTCGAGGTCGTAGCGAATGACTACAAATTGTATTCATGGTGCAAAGTTGATGGTATCATAAATGAATTTTTCCGAAATTGCATTCCCTAAGTCCTCACTCTGAGGCTATAACTAAAAAAGCAATAACAAACTGAATTAAGCTTTATAGCTGTATGAATTAGGGTGCTTATTCCAATGATATGTTTTTTTGAGTTGTATCGTTATTATACAGACAGTGATATATGCTAAGGATGTGCCTTATTTTGTTGATTATAAAAGATACTATACAAGCATAAACCATTTGACTTTATCGTGACGTTATCGAGGAAACGCGCTGTCACGCTCATATACATATAATAAATTTAAAGTGTGAAAAGGATAGCATATCAACTCGATAACGTCTTACGTCAATATATTCACTCGTGTTATAGCATATAGGGTGAAAGAGACAGATGCTTAAAACTTGAGATAGGTAATACCTTTACAACGGCCATCTCTCGCCGGTTAATGAAAACAAAGATTGATTTGTTTAAATCCCTTTTAACTTTCGTTGATATTGTTAAGTATCTTTTATAATCTGTGGTTATTACGACTGTTTCTGTTAACTATTAAAGAATTGATTTTCAAAGGATAAATTACTCTTTCTATTCCGCTCAAAAGAGCGTAGTGTACCAGTGCGAGCGAGTGAGAATGAGGTCGCTTCCTCTAAAATCAATTCTTTATGGATCCATTTTATATTTTATAATAATTTATTTATAAAACTTATGTAATCTCTTAATATCTCGATGAAATTTAGAATAAAGAAATGATGTACATAACTTTATTTTGGTTTTAAAATGTGTTTTAAGTTAATAAATACGAAATTAGGAATTATTTTAATTATTTCCTAAAACTAAATCTGTTCTAGGAATTCTTTTCGTTAGGATCTGCTAATACCAGAGTATCTAAGTATATTATAGACATAATGTCGTCTCCTAATTTTAGAATATCCTAATAAAAGTTTCCCCTAAAACTAGAATTTCCTTAGACCTAAATTTAGATGCACCTGAAATTGGTGTTTCTTAAGGTCAAAGTCGGAAACCATTAATTTGTGTAGGGCTTCCTCTGTATAGGGTCTTGTAAAACCAATATTTCTTAATACTAGAGCTTACTACAAGTTTCCTAAAACTAGAATAATTTTAGGAAATAAGTGTCTAGTGCTTTTTTTTTAAATTTGCCTAATGGATCGGTTCTTCCTTAATATTTTATTACAAAATTTCACTTACACGCCTATATTCCCTAAGCGGGGATGGCAGCGGTATACTGAGTACACCCACTTGTCGCCGACGATCTTAAATCCCATGTAATAGGGGGCGATTATATTGCCATATACCGGGCACAATTCCAGACACCCGGACTCCTACTGGGAATTTTTTGTTAGAAAAACTACATTTGTCCTAGGATTTGAACCCAGGAGCGATGCGCTTTGCCACTAGACCAACGAGGCAGAGATTACAAAATTTCGAACGGAAACTTGACCTAATTATTAGGTCTTTGGTTTTATCGACGTATCCAACGTACAGAGTCCTATAATCCCCTATTTATGTTTAGCATAAACAACCTTATCGAGGGGCACGAAAGTTGCAAATGCCATTTATTTTGATTGGCTTATGTCCTTTGTTCTATGGGACCGTCGTTAAATGTATCGGCTGCCTTCGAAATTGTTAATCTAATCATCTGCCTAATAAAAATATAAGGCTATGGCAGATGGCAGATATAAGACGCGTGTTAGCGCACAAAACGCTTTTTATGTGCCATAAATAGCAAATTACCCCGCAAGGGATCTGTCGTGACGATATAGAAAGGAAAATATAAGTCTCACACACACATCATTGCCGTAAAAATCCCGCCCGTCGGTGCAGCGCACCACGCCGGGACACCTAGTATACGCCCTCCCCCATAGCGACTGCCCAAGCCGAGGCCGTTCCTCCTTGAGGCGCCCTTGAGCTAGTTGCCCCCTTGCCCTTCTGGCTCGAGCGCAGTGGTTCCACGCTCGCCTTCTTGTCCGGTCGAGCTGAAAAGGAACCGCGGCCAACAGCGTAGATCATTCACACACACACAAAAAGTTGTAAAAATACTTTCCGATGATTTTTTGTCTTATTAGTACGTACAACCTTTGGAAAATTCCGTAGTTGGATATGCAGCAAAATATCAAATTTAGTTACTATCACGTACAGTGCGCGCAGTACTGAATCACATAATGTGAATTTTTGATAAATTTTTTTATGACTGACAAGGCCATCGGGCTATTTCTAAGCCCCTATTACAGAACGTAAATCAGTCTATCGATTTATCTATCTATATTGAAACGGATAGAAAGAAAATGAAGCGGAGTTTCGTTCTACCCTTTTAATTGGTACAAGAATAATTCACAAATGACTTAGCTAAGGCTTATATAGATACATCTTCACTACTTTGGCAGTGGCATTTTGGCGGGGCGTTAGGGGTGTGTCAACATGGCGGCAACTATTGAAAGTTACGAGAATCGACTATCGTGGCTTCGCTTCGGCGTGGCTTGGCTTTGGCTTACCTTGGCAGGCTGACGCGTTGGCTGACAGTACGTCCGATACAATATCATCACGCCAGATTCCTTGCGGGGTAGGCAGAGAGTACAGAGTTCCAACAGGTTCTTTCCTTACATACCTCTCTGGCTTCCTCCACTCTCATAGTTCGTCTCGGACACGCTCGCCGGTTACGGAGACTCTTGACTCAGTCATGAATCTAGCTTTAAAAACTGACTTTTGTACTAAAACGTTAGTTTTAAAACTAGATTAACGACTTATTTTCGTTCTGCAATACGGGTTCTAGTGTCTTATTATTAAGATTACTGTAATTGTAAGTCGTGGATGCTAACGCAGCGACGAACTCACATCAACATGGTGATGCCTACGGCTATTAATGAACAGTTTCATCAATTTTTGACAGACGATTTGGCGCAGTGGTGATGAGCATAAGCCGCTCCGCCCACTGGGTCGAGTAGTCGCGGATTCGATTCCCGCACGGAACAAATCTTTGACCAACAATTATTTGTTTCCGGCCGGGTATTTGTGTATGTGAATTATCTTGTTTGTAAACGCACCCACGATAAGAATAATCGTTTTTTAAAGAAAAAAAGTTTTAAACGCGCGTCTAATGCCTTACATCGGAACGTAGCCTAATTCGACGGAAATATGATGAATATCTATCACCATATGAAAAGCAGCTAACAATAACTGTTTTCTTCCTACCCTCACTTTTTTCAATAGTCGTTTTCGAGTTTTAACCTAAAAATACTGGTGAGGTCTAAAATGGCTAACATAGCATTTGCACGGACGCATTTTTTTCGCGCGTTTAGAAGCGATGTAAGCGCTTTTAAAAAATGTACCACTAGCCATTTGTGTTACTCCAGCGTTTCATTAACGCGCTCGTGCGAATGCTATTCTTACATTCTGTATATAAACAAAAAATAACTGGTGTATTGAATACTTTGGATTTTGAACTGAATTAAAATATATTGTGTTTCTTTTTTCCCCAGTGTTAATTTATTTCACTATAACATAATATTACTATAATATAATAAAATAACAAAATTTTGATCTATTTATCTATATCGGCACACCAGATCTCGTGGGGGTACAGAGAATACAGAGTTCCAACAGGTTCTTTCCTCACATCTCTCGCTTTCTCCCCTCTCATAGTTCATCTCATACACACTCGCCGGTTACAGAGTCAACAGCTTCTTAGTTTAACAAGGTTAAGCAGCGTTCGGCTTGATCAGTATGAGATGGGTGACCATTTGCAGTATTTCTATATTCTAGCGTTTCCGTACTAGCCCCACACTAGGATTTATTCCTGTGTCGTGGGTGCGTTTACAAACATGAAAATTCACACACACAAATACCCAGACCGGAACAAATAATTGTGGATCACACAAAGATTTGTCCCGTGCGGAACTCGAACCCGCGACTATTAGACGCAGTGGGCATAGCGGCTCAAGCTCTTAACCACTGTGCTAAATCGTCCGTCAAAAATTGGGTCCTGTTCTAAAATTGAGATCTCATTTAAAATAGAGTTTAGGGATATTGAAATAAAATTCATTTTTGTATTTCACATCTATTGTTATAGGAGCTTGCCTTGTTATAGGAGGAAGCCCAATGCGCTTAGTGTGAATCATTAAAAGTTTTAGTAACGTGAACATCGTTATATTATAACAAGATACACAGTCCCGTTCAAAAGTTACACTAAAAACGTCCCCAAATCCAAGTGAGAAGTTTTAGTACTGTCCACTTTTGCCTGCCCTTTGGTGGTGCCATTTTTCGTGCGGCGAGCGTGTATCTACGTTTTGATCGATGACTTTGAGAATTTACTTTACCTGCCGACCTTGACGAGTGAAAGGTATGCCCGTGATGATGATGATTGATCCGACCGATTTCGGCCATGGCGACCACTTTGACCCCTAGTCAGAGTAATGCCGCTGATGCGCTCGAAGATGGCTTATGTAGCCTATCTTCGCGGTGAAACTCCGTGCACACTGAGGGCACGTGAGTACGCCGTTCTCATAGCTGTATGATATGGCAGCAGGTGGGCGGGCCTTTAACTGATTGCGTTTGGCGTCAAGGTCAGCTTTACGCTGAGCCTCGAACTCGTGTACTTGGCTGTTCACCATCCTGCGCCATTCTGGCCGTTGTGCTGCCAAACGTTCCCAATGAGAGGGTTCTATGTTGCATCTCTTCATATGTCGCTTTTGGACATCCTTGTACCGGAGGAGGGGACCGCCATGATTCCGCTTGCCCTTCTCCAGTTCTGAGTAGAAGATGCGCTTCGCCACTCTTTCCTCCGCCATACGAGATACGTGACCGCACCACCGAAGCTGTCGACGCATTAAATAGGCCTCAATGCCACCAACATTGGCTCGTCGCAGAACTTCGGTATTTCGCACTCTATCGGACCATCTGATCCTCATGATGGTACGGAGGCATTTAAGGTGGAAGCGATCCAGAGTGCGAATGTGGCGGCGGTATACACACCACGTCTCAGAGGAGTATAGGAGGTTTGGCAGCACGATTGCCATATACACCGATATCTTAGTGGGCAACTTAAGGTTATGCGAACAGAAGACCTTGGTACATAGCTTGCCGAATGCCGCAGCTGCGGTACCCACCCTGCTATTGATCTCAGCATCAAGGTCACACTTGGATGTTACAGTGTTCCCCAGATAGCGAAATCTATCCACCTGCTTTAGCACATCCTCACCAAGTTTTATGGTCAGTGTCTCGTGACCGTGCATGTCCAGGGACATCACCTCCGTCTTATTGACACTGATCTTTAAGCCAAACTTACGGCAGGCTTGGTGGAATGCGGACATCAGCTGTTGCAGGCCGTCTAGGGATTCTGATAGGAAGCACAAGTCATCAGCATACATGATCTCAGAGATCAGTGCGTAAGAGACTTTAGTGCGAGCCTTAAGTCTAGCCAAGTTGAAAAGGCTGCCGTCTGTGCGGAAACGGATGCGGACTCCCTGAGAAACAGTGTGTAAGACCTCTCTAACTACCACCGCAAAGTATAAGGCGAACAGAGTAGGCGCTAAGACACATCCTTGCTTCACCCCACAGGTAACGGGGAAGAAGTCTGTCTGTTCACCGTCTACGGCAACGCAGCATTGCATGTCGTCATGCAGGAGTCTAAGAAGTCTCACAAACTTTTCCGTGCACCCGAGCTTACCTAGCACCAACCATAGAGCTTCCCGAGGCACACTGTCGAAAGCCTTCTCCAGGTCAACAAAGCAAAGGTACAGCTGACAGCCCTGTTCCCTGCTCTTTTCTTGCAGTTGACGCACAGAGAATATAGCTTCGCATGTCCCTCGGTCCGGTCGGAAGCCAAACTGGGTTTCAGGCAGAATCTTTTCAGACAAGTTCTTTAGGCGGTTTAAGAGAACTCTAGCAAAGACCTTTCCGGGGGCTGAAAGGAGCGAAATACTGCGGTAGGAGTTGCAGTCAGATCGGTCACCCTTGTGCTTGTAAAGAGCACTTATGCGCGATACTTTAAAGGTATCAGGAACGCGCTCCTCCTCCCACATGCGAACAAATAGTTCCCACACTAACGTGTGCAACTCCTCTCCGCCGTATCTTATCAGCTCTCCCGGTATAAGGTCAATGCCAGCCGCCCGTTTGTTTTGTTGCTGTCTGATGGCAGTAACAACCTCGTCACGCAATAGAGTCTCGTCCAGCTCAAAGGCGAGAGGGAGCTGAGGCATTAAACCGATACTTTGCAGATCAGCTGATCGATCCACATTTAGCAGAATGTTGAAGTGCTCCGCCCAGCGGTTTAGTATATCCTCCTTGCTTGTCAACATGTGACTACCGTCTAGAGACCTTAAAGGCACCTGAGCTTGATAGGATGAACCAATCAGCTTACGTACCTCACTGTAGAACTCACCCAGCTGGTTTGTGTCAGTGAGCCATTGCATGTGACTAGCTTTGTCCTGCCACCACTTGTCTTTCATATGTCGAGACAGCTTGCGCAATTCGAGGTCACTAGCTTTAACAACCGCAACGCTTCCTCTCTGCCTTTTGTGCTGTCGCAGGAGATCTCGGTGTTTGTCGAATGCTGCCCGCAGGGTTTCATCATTTCCATCAAACCACTCTTCGTTGCGACGGATTTTTTTACCCAGTACAGTTGAAGCGGTATCCATGATATGAGATGACATAGTTCCCCAGGCAGCATCAACATCACCTACCTCATTAGCTGGCATCAGCTTTTCAGACAGGGCTTCAGCGTATTTCTCCCTGACCGCGATATCTTCTAGCTTATCCAAGTTCAAAGAAGCAAGCTTTTTTATAAGAGATCTACGCGGGCGACGGAGGCGGATTCGTAGCTTAGTGACAATAAGTCGGTGGTCAGACCAGCAGTGCGCACCACGCATGACGCGGGTGACCTGTACTTGGCTGAAATCTTTTTGTCTCACGATAGCATAGTCAATCAAATGCCAATGCTTAGATCTTGGGTGCATCCATGTTGTCTTGTACTTGGCGGCAAGTCTAAACATAGTGTTCGTAATTGCCAGACCGTATTGAGCACAAAGACTGAGCAGCAACTGACCATTGCTGTTCATGTTGCCAACTCCATGTCTACCCAGAACTCCAGGCCAAGCCTCATAGTCCCGTCCAACCCTGGCACTGAAATCGCCCAGCAATAAAACCTGCTCCCTGGCGTTGAAGCTATCGAGGCAATGTGTCACTTCCTCATAGAACTTTTCCTTGATGTCATCAGACTTGTCTAACGTTGGAGCATAGACACTGATGACATTAAGGTAGTTGTCTTTGTCCAGGTGAAGGCGCAGTGTGGTTACGCGGTCTGAGATATGTACAGGGTACTCCTCTAAATGCTTTGCTAAGTGATTCTTGATGGCAAAACCTACCCCTGATCGTCGAGTTTCGGAGGCAGCGGTACCTTTCCAGAAGAAAGTGTAGCCGCCACCTGCTTCCACCAGCTCTCCTTCATCGGGGAGATGTGTTTCGCTGAGAGCAGCCACATCCACGTTATAGCGATGAAGTTCCCGAGCTACTATGGCGGTCTTACGTTCGGGGCAGGCGTTGACATCTCGATCAAGAAGCGTTCTCACGTTTCACGCGCCGAATGTCATAACAGGTGTTCTTTTTAAATTTCCTTTGCGGCGTCGACCACGATTTGAATGATGCGATGATAGCCGCGGTTACTACCATCTGCCATGTCGGGACGAGCATTTTTTAGGGCACCTTTTCTAGCCCCCTCCCCAGCTGAGCGGGGAAAGCAGTGCCTCCCTAAACAGGGCTGCTTTGACATCCCAAGTGCTGCCGAGCCCGTGCTGTCGTCCCAAATGTGCAGCGCGGAAACGACCACGGCGTGTTCTCACGCCCCCGGGACCGCCTGCGTGCAGATATCAGACAAAGCCTAGTTTGCATCAGGCTAGACCTCTCTACTTTTACCCATCGCCACAGGACTTTTGCGTACTCGGAGTCCAGTAACGGAAGCGGTCAGATGCGCAGGAAATATTAAGGTGCACAAGTGTACGCGCGAGACACAGGTGCACATACTCATCCTTATCCTTCTGGGCCCAGTGGAACGGAGACCGTTACGACCGGAGAAGGACTCAGACAGACGGAGCAGTATCACGGTGAGAAAGATACAAGGAGTCAGTATTTTCTCACACTCCCTTAATCGCCTTTTACGATACCCACGGGAAGATATGGGGTGGTGCTATTCTGCTCTGCCGGCACCACACGGCAAGGTATGCCCGTAGGATCTTAACTACATGGCTTTTTTTAAATATTTTAGATATAATCAATTCAAATAACAAACTCAACAAAATTTAAAGAAAATATCTTAGCTTCCTTTTCGTGTATATTTTATACGTCAAATCCCTCAGCTGTTGAATCGAGAAATCATAATAAAAAGGGGCTGGTTAGAAATATTTAATATGGAATTTTTAATTAAATGAATTTAATGTTATAAGATCTTAAAGAAGTTCTTTAAGTTATGGCTTCACACTAATTTTAAGTCTATTTTGCAATGTCCAGTGCGAGGCATAATCGTGTTTCCCCGATGAATTTGATGAAAACGATTACAATGGAATTGATGAAGTACTTTTCCTTGGAAAATAAAGCGATGGATACTTTACATACCAATTGCGACGGCTGTTTCGGGAAGTCGAGAAGGCACGTTTTATCACTTTGTTACAATTACCTTCACTCATGCACGAATAGGAATACATAATGGGTAATATTTCACCGACTTTACACATTATTTTTCGAAATAACACAAGTTTTGGAAATGAAAACAATTTGACGACATCACTTTTCGACTTCCCGATTTCAAGAAAAAGGTGTTCACGTCATTCGTATCTTTATTTCATATAAGTTCTTTTAACGAATTAGCAGAAGATTCTTGAAGAATGTTGTGCATTTATTTTTAAATTTAGCCCCACGCTAGGATTTATTCCTGTGTCGTGGGTGCGTTTCACAAACAAGAAAATTTACATACACAAATACCCAGGCTGAAACAAGTGCTTGTGATCACACTAAGATTTCTCCTGTGTGGGCATCGAACTTGTGACTATTCGATCCAGTGGGCAAAGCGGCTTCAGCTCCTAACCACTGGGCCAAATCGTCCATCAAATACGGCGTATTTTATGGGAGGTCTTTGTCTTTAAGCAGTATATGTAAAAAAACATTTATAGAAACGTGTTTAAATATACATATATTTAGGTTATACTTTAATTACGTTTTCGCACGAACTTTAATCGTATATCACGTATGAACGTTCACGATCCTCTAAGTAATGAATTACGACGGAATCACAATTAGTTCACTAGTTCTGTATCGAGCAGATATATGAACATAAAACTGGCCAGCGCGAGAATGTAAACAGCGTCATTGAACGGAAAAATGGGCATAGAATCGGCCAGCGCCAGAATGTAAACCACAGCAGTAAACAGAGAAATGGACACCAAACCATACAAAATATAAGTATGCAAGCAATTTGAAAAACTAAATGTTACACAAGTTATGTTCTAAAACGTACCTACATGTAGGTTCGCGAATGTTCCTACGTATTCGTACGCAAAATGTTTGTACAAAAACGTAGCAATGTCTAGGCTTAGTATATAAGAATAAAATCATTGTGTCTTTATTTTAATTAAGTTATTTTTTTAAGTAATGTTTTGTTATATTACCAATAAACTTTATTATATAATTTTATTAATGTGTTTTACGATTATACCATCAAACTTTTAGAATCAGAATCAGTATATTTTTTATTCATGTAAACCATTACAGTATTTATGAATCGTCAGAAAAGCAACAAAGACTCTACCACCACTTCGGAATGTCATTTCTGTGGAGAAGAAGGGCAAGAAACTCCACGGTTACTCTTATAAAATAGTATTTTTACATTTTCTTTTTCCAGCTACATTTTGTTGTGGGATATGGGAGAACGATGTAAGCTGGTCTATCAGGTAGGTCTAAGTTAAATTATACAAATTATACTATTCATGTGAATGGCTACATGGTTCCCTCATTTACAGAGAAAGAAATGAGAAAAAAAAGAAACATTTTACTAAATTAATAAAACCTACTACACCCTACCTACCAGACCTACTTACTTACTACACCGTCACGCTTATATTCTCTAAGCGGGGATGTACACCTACTTTTCGCCGACAATGTTAGGTAGGTTGATTAATCGACAGTAAGCTTACCTACTATTACCTAGCCTTCTTCTATCCTTGGTCTACTGGCTTATGGCACGACTGATGATCAGGTCCTGGCTTAGACAGTACTTTTCTATCGAAAAAGATCTTAGTAGAAGTCCGAAATTTGGAATTGTGTGTGTGTGTGTGTGAATGATCTACGCTGTTGGCCGCGGGGCCTTTACAGCTTCACCGGACAAGAGGGCGAGCGTGCAACCACTACGCTCAAGCCAGAAGGGCTAGGGGGCAACTAGCTCAAGGGCGCCTCAAGGAGAAACGGCCTCGGCTTGGGCAATCGCTATGGGGGAGGGTGTATACTAGGTGTCTCGCCGTGGTGCTCTGCACCGGCCGCATGGGATTCTTCGACCTCGCTGGCGAGGTCGGTGTCTGATCCTGTGTGCGATGTCTGTATCCGAAAGAAGGGGTGTAAGGGCATCGGGAGGGTTGGTGAGAACATGCCGCGGACGGCGGTAGCGGCTGATAGGAGGGGAGTTGGCTTCGTATTCGGCGGCGCCTACGATTAGCGGATTACTATGATTGGTCGCGTTCGCAAAATATCGGGTTGCCCATTTTTGATAAAGGCGCGAATAGGTTCAAGACCGAGATCGGAATGGAGATCGATATTCCGTATGAACTACGGGGCTCCGACGGCTTTGCTGAGGAAACGGGATTAAAGCATTGGGAGTCTATCCATGTGAGAGCGGGTGGCGTGCCCGAACACCTCACAAGCGTACGTCATGATGGGCCGTATACAAGTTTTGTAAAGTGTTACTTTATTCCTAAGGGATATTTAACTTCGCTTGCAGATCATCGGGTAAAGACGGCCGAGCACAAAGGCTGCTTGATGTGCGATCCGAAGGACATGGTATTGTTTAGGGCTCTGGATATTTGACCTGTTTGACCCAGGGAATAGGTCGGTCGAACATGGTCACTTGACCGAAATTACTTCTGGGGTGTTGCAGGGAGGGGCGCAGGGTGGCGCTTTTAGAGAAGAACACTGTAGCGCTCTTGTCCGGGTTCACCTCAATATGCCACTTCCTGAACCAATCCCCTAGAGTATTTCCAGCGGCCTGAAGTTTGCTGGTGATGAAGGCCTTATTCCTATGCGAGAAATAAAGAGCGGTATCATTCGCGAATAGGGCTAGATGCATCTTACTCGAACAAGGAATATCGTTAGTGTAAAGGCGGAATAGGAGGGGCGAAAGAGCTGATCCTTGTGGAACTCCAGCTTGTACTCGTATGGAGTGGGAGGTAGAGCGCATCATTTCGACGCAAAACCTGAAGGCGCGATTTGACAGGAAGTCTCGTAAGATGAGCACGAGTCTGCCCGGCACACCTATTTGGTAAAACTTGTAGATCAAGCCGTTGCGCCAGACTTTGTCGGACGCATTCGCGACTTCGAAGAAAATGGCACCAGTGTAGACGGGTCTGAGTGTGTTAAGTCAGACCAGTGACGATGTGCTCCATGATGCGTTGCACTTAATGGGCGCAAGAGTGTTTGGCTCGAAATCCAAACTTTGTATACGAGACGAACTAGGTGGGTCGAGGATGCCAGGAAGGACAGAAGAGGAATATTATTTATTCTTGTAAACCATTTTAGTAGTTATGAATCCTCAGAAAAGTAACAAAGACTACCGCCACTTCGGAATGTCATTCCTGTGGAGAAAGGCAAAAACGCCTCGGTTATTCTTTTAAAATAGTATTTATACAATTGTTTCCATTTACATTTTGTCGTGCGGTACGGGAGAACAATGTAGGCTGGTCTATCAGATCAGGTCAGTCTAAGTTAAATCAGCCAAATTATACTGTTCATGAGAATAGCTACATGGTTCCCTTATTAACAGGAAAGGAAGGGAATGAAAAAAATGTCAATTATTGTTTGTAAGAAAGTCATCATCTCAGCCTATACTTGTCCACTGCTAAACATAGGCCTCCCCAATCGCTTTCCAGCGTAAACGGTCCGACGCCATCTGCATCCAACGACTTCCTGCGATTTTCACAAGATCGTCGGTCCATCTGGCATGCGGTCGTGCTACGCTGCGCTTGCCAATACGTGGTCTCCACTCTAGAATCTTTCTGCCCCAACGCCCGTCCGATCCTCGCGCTATGAGGCCCGCTCATTGGCACTTCAGTTTGCTAATCCTTAGGGCTATGTCGGTGACCTTAGTTCTTCGATTCGACCCCGTAGAGAAACGCCGAGCATAGCTCTCTCCATAGCTCGCTGAGCAAGTTCTCTGAGCTTTTCTATGAGACCTATTGTAAGAGACCACGTCTTTGATCTATATGCCATCACTGGCAACACACATTGACTAAAGATTTTGGTTATGAGGCACGTACGTACGTTTGTAAGAAAGTAACCTGTTGAAACTCTGTACTCTCTGCCTATCTATCTATCTATCTATAACCTCACGCCAGATCCCTTGCGGGGTAGGCAGAGAGTACAGAGTTCCAACAGGTTCTTTCCTTACATACCTCTCTGGCTTCCTCGACTCTCATAGTTCGTCTCATACACGCTCGCCGGTTACGGAGACTCTTGACTTTTCCACCAGATAAGACTCGGTTTATTTGGTCGTGGTAAGATAGTCTAGGTCTTCCCCGGTACCTGCATCCTTCCACTTTCACATTGTATATCTGTTTTGTCATTCTTTCCTCTGGCATTCTTTCTATATGCCCGAACCAACGGAGCATGCCCTTTCTCATCTTTACACCGATACTATCTTTCATACCTACTCGCTGTCTTACTATGCTGTTGCTAATGCGGTCGGTCAGCTTCACTCCGCACATCTTCCGCAGAGCTCGCATTTCTACCGCATTTATCCTACTTTCATTCTCCTTCTTACATACCCAGCTCTCGCTACCATATAACAGCGTTGGGACAAGAACTCCGTTATGTATGGCCAGCTGCGCCTTATGGCTTAAGTGCCGGCTCCCGAGTAGCTTTCCCATCGCACCATTCACTCTGTTCCCTGCACTCACTCTTCTCTCTATGTCAGCGGTGTATTTCCCATCCTTACTGAAGGCGCATCCAAGATATACAAACTCATTCACTTGCTCCAGCACATCGTTACCAACCACAATCCTTACATTCGTTCTGGTTTCTTCCCTTTCAAAAACCATAATCTTGGTTTTCTTCACATTCAAGTGTAAGCCATTGATACTCTCTGCCAACCCTGCAAAGTATCTGGCGTGATGATATAAATAGTAAATAGATAGAGAATTAGACCGTGATTTATCTGAAGTGCATGTCAAGAGTCTTCGTAACCAGCGAACGTGTATGAGACGAACTATTAGAGTCGAAGCGAGAGTTCTATAAGGAAATACACCGTTGGAACTCTGAACTCTTTACCTAACCCATAAGGTATCTGACGTGATGATAAAGATAGATTGAGCTGTTATTTATCTGAAGGGCACGTCAAGAGTCTCCGTAACCGGCGAGCGTGTATAAAACGAACTATGAGAATGGAGGAAGTCAGAGAGGTATGTAACATGATATATTATCTTTGGTCTGTAAAGAAAGAACCTGTTAGGACGTTGTACTCTCGGCCTACCATGCAAAAGGTTCTGGGGTGATGATATAGACATTGTTTGAAGAAATATCTCTAGGGTATTGATATTCAAATTGTGTCGTAAAAACTTACCTCTGTGTTTAGGAAATTTCGTAAATTCGACATTGGAGATAATAGTCCACTAGATTACATTATTTATTCATAGTGTTGTGAAATTGGTACAAAAAATTTAAAACTCTATTATTTTCTATGTCAATCTAAATTTATGTATTCATACTAATATTATAAATTCTACAGTAACTCTGTCTGTCTGTTTTTCTGTTACCTTTTCAACGCTCAAAGCGCTGAGCAGATTTTGATCATATTCGGCAAGGATATTTTATCCAAGGAAAGAACATAGCTACTTTTAGTCCCATAAAAAAAAACCTTGAGGGTATGAAATAACGTCTGAAAATAATGTCTAGTAAGTTGAGGATACAGTAAGTATACTAATAATAATACTATTAGCCCTGTTAAGAAACTGTCCCACCGTTGGGCACGGGCCTCCTCTCAATCTGAGAGGGTTTAGGCCATAGTCCACCACGCTGGCCCCGTGCGGGTTGGCGAACTTCACACACCTTCGAGAAACTCTTTGACATGCAGGTTTTTACACGATAGTTTCCTTCACCGTTAAAGCAAGTAATAATTAATTTTTAATACGCACATACTTTCGAAAATACAGAGGTGCGCGCCTAGGTTTGAACCCGACACCTCCGACTTTGCAGTCCAACAGTCTAACCACTAGGCTATCACCGCTGCTATCTTTTTTAGTACACTATACTTATTTGATAAAGCTGATAAATTTGTCTTTTTTGTTTGTTTAAGCATTGATCTCTGGAACTACCAGTCGGATTTGAAAAACTTTTTGCAGCCCAATTCTTGTGGAAGCTTAGTCTATTTAACGGCACGCTCTGATACTTAGGAGCCGAGCAAAAAGAAAAAACGCTAAGCGAAAACGGATTATAGTGCCACAAGGATCTTTTGGCCTGTGGATAATATTGACAGTGGTCGCTGGTGTAAGTTATCATTTAGTTAAACTTACCTACTTTCAGGGAAATATTTCAACAGGTGGGTCCGTTTACTAATTGAAAAAAAAAAGTTCGGGTACATTTCAAAGCATACGGCAATTCTGCGACTGTAATAAAGTGACATTTCACTTGATGACAACGTTAGTTCCGATATGGGCCGCGCCTAAAGATCCTTGAACGACTCTAATAGCGCGATCGGGCGATGCGTTGCGACGGTATTAGCTTCGTTGTAACAAGCGGGTGAAACCGCGGGACACAGACAGCTAGTTTATTAAAATATTTATATAATGGTATTATATAAATGTTTTTATGTCTGTATCGATAATTTAAATGTTTGAGATGTAGTAATTGGGTACATACGAAGCACTCTATGATCTATGGAACTGAGGTATCTATCTATCTATGTCATCACGCCAGATCCCTTGCGGAGTTGGCAGAGAGTACAAAGTTCCAACAGGTTCTTTCCTCACATACCTCTCTGGCTTCCTCCACTCTCATAGTTCGTCTCATACACGCTCACCGGTTACGGAGACTCTTTCTTTTAAGCGATAACTAAGTTTAAGTAGCGTTCGACTCTTCTTCTATATACTAGCATTCCCATACTCGGAAGGCGCGTTAAGCCGTTGGTTCCAGTTGCCTCTTAATGTAGTAGTAGTTAAGTCAAGTCGTTTACGGCTTGATAAGTTCCACCAGCAGGTGTCCACAAACCTGTCTTCACCGCACCGCACTGGCTCCGCATTCTGGAGTATGAACGCTTTCACTTCGGTCTGTAAGAGGTTTTTTTTCCAGAAGTAGGACAGTAAAGATTATTTTATGATGGTATTTTAACCATCAACGCAAAAGGAGGGGTGTTATAAGTTTAACGAGTGTGTGGCATCGTAACTGCTGAACAGATGAACCGATTTCGATTTAGTTTTTTGTTTGAAAGGTGTCTTAATCGAGAATGTTCTTAGTTATGTCCTATCCTGGGTCGGACAAATGTAGGTTTTCTATTAAAATATTCCCAGTATCAGTATGGAGTCTAGAATTGTGCCCGGTATATGGGAACACGCTTGCTTGAGGCCTTCGTGTCTCCTAACATCGTCGGCGAAAAGTTGGGTGTACACAGTACACCTCTGCCACCCCCCGTGGAGAGTATAGGCATGGTATACGCGGACATAGTCGCGGGTAATTACTAATTAAAAATAAAATGGTTCAAACAATTAATTTATTCAAATAATATGTATAGGATTTGAAACTATTTAAATGGTTTGGCCATTTCCACTATGAATGAATGAAAATTTATTATATCACGTGTCAAGAGACAGTAATATTGAATAATCTAGAAAATTACAGCTTATCCTACAAGGATTGGATACGAAATGGAGGTCACAGACGGCGAGGACGACTTAAAAAAAGATGGCGCGATGATTTTGACATTTGGCAGGAACGCTGTGGCAAGATTTGTCAAAGGGAAGAACTTCCAGCCAGATGGGTGTTGTGTCTGGCGGGGGCTGCCACTCTCCCCCAAGAGTTGTTGTGTGTGTGTGTTTGAGTGATATACGCTGTTGGCCGCGAGGCCTTAACAGCTTCACCGGACATAAGGGCGAGCGTGCAACCACTACGCTCGAGCCAGAAGGGCAAGGGGGCGACATACTCGAGGGCGCCTCAAAGAGGAGCGGCCTGGGTTGGGACAGTCGCCACGGGGGAAGGGGGTATACTAAGTGCACCGGTCGGCGGGCTCGACTAGGGATCTACGACTTCATCGTCGTCGTCTGTATTCGGAACGGAAAGAAGCGATGACAAAGCATCGGGGGGATCGGTGAGAACATGTCGCGGCCGGCGGTAGCGGCAGGGGTTGGGTTAGTTATCGGCGGCAGCTACGATTAGCGGGTTCGCATGGGAAGATGCGTTCGCGAAGTATCGAGTTATCGCCTTTTTAATATAGGCGCGAATAGATTCGAGACCGTGATCGGAGTGGAGGTCGACATTTCGTACGAACCACGGGGCTCCTACGGCTTTGCGGCGGAAGCGGGACTGAACCGCTTGAAGGCTATCGATGTGAGAGTGGGCGTTGTTAGTTGAGTCCCAACCAACCAAGAGTTGTTATCGGGGGCTTGTATATATGTTACACCTCGTGCGCACTCTCATATCGCGTTCTAGACATTTATTGCGGGTCGTCAGCGCCCAGCTATTGGTAGGTAGTCGCAACTATGTAGCGATGTATAGGGATCGCTACAGACACTTTTGCGGGTACTTCGGGGCCCTAAAAAGCAATAGAACGACATGTGTGGAAGTAAAAAGGGATACTTGCAGAGGCGGATTCCCCCTTAGGCAAACTAGGCACGTGCCTAGGGGCGCGAGGCGAGGCAAGGAGGCGCGCGCGTGGAAGTTTTTAAACAAAGAAAAAAATAATAAACAAAATTGAATATGTAAGTATCACTTCGTGCGGCAAAGCAGTTTTTGGGAACCGTTGGTGCCACTTCCACTTCCCCGCTCATTGCCACGGTACTGGATTTTTTGGGCACCGCTTCATTTCTTCAACTGCTCTCTCTATTTATATCATCACGCCAGATCCCTTGTGGGGAAGGCAGAGCGTACAGAGTTCCAACAGGTTCTTTCCTTACATACCTCTCTGGCTTCCTCCAGTCCCATAGTTCGTCTCATACACGCTCGCCGGTTACGGAGACTCTTGACCTGTCCTTCAGATAAGATTCGGATTATTTGGTCTTGGTAAGATCGTATAGGTCTTCCCCCGTACCTACATCCTTCCACTTTCGTGTGTGTGTGTGTGTGTGAATGATGTACGCTGTCGGCCGCGAGGCCTTTACAGCCTCACCGGACTAAAAGGCGAGCGTGCAACCACTACGCTCTAGCCAGCCAGAAGGGCAAGAGGCGACATACTCGAGGGCGCCTCGAAGAGGCGCCCTCGGTTGGGACAGTCGCTGTAGGGGGACGGGTGCACTACTAAGTGCACCGGTCAACCGCCGGCTATGGGAGGGGATTTACTACTACGTCGTCGTCGTCGCCCGTATTCTGAGCGGAAAGAAGGGATGACAAAGAATCGGGGGGGTCGGTGAGAACATGTCGCGGCCGGCGGTGGCGGCAGGGGTCGGGGGGGAGATCGTAGTCGGCGGTGGCTACGATTAACGGATTCGCATGGGTAGATGCGTTCGCGAAGTGACGTGTTGACGCCTTTTTAATAAAGGCGCGAATAGGTTCGAGACCTAGATCGGAGTGGAGGTCGACGTTCCGTACGAACCAGGGGGCTCCTACGGCTTTACGGAGGAAGCGGTTTTGAACCACTTGGAGTTTATCGATGTGAGAGGGGGCCGAATGTCCGAACACAACACACGCATAAGTCATGATGGGTCGAACGCAAGTTTTGTAAAGTGTCACCTTATTTCTAAGGGACATTTTACTCCGCTTGCAGATTAACGAATGGAGACGACCGAGCACAAATGATGCTCGGTGACGGACCCGCTTGATACTGTATATCTGTTTTGTCATTCTTTCTTCTGACACTCTTTCTATATGCCCGAACCAACGGAGCATACACTTGCTCATCTTTATATCGATACTTTCTTTCAAACCTACTCGTTTCCTTAATACGCTGTTACGAATACGGACGGTCAGCTTCACTCCGCAAATCTTCCGAATTTTCATTTTTTTTTTTTGTAGTGTACTTGGCTGTTAGCCTAGCTAATAAACATATCTTGCTTTCTTCGTTATTTCTATGCAACTGCGTACACAATATAAAATATTATTTGATTCTATATAGAATGCGAGCTTTAGAAGCATGCTCTGCTTTCTTGATTATTACTACATCGCCAAATTTCATAATAGAAGTCAGATACGAGTATAAATGCAATGTTGCGCGTTCGTCGCGTCGATCGCGAGCATCGGCCGTGACGCAAACCTTAGACGAGTTTCACATGTCTAGGGTTTGTATCACGAAATTGCAAAAAAATTACCAACAGGAATGCTATAAAATTATTGCATACTTCTCTTATACGCTCGAAGATTAAGGCTAGTTCGTGTATACACGGGATAAAATGATGGTTGCTACAACAGCAGCTGTAGTTGAAATTACTACAAGTTGGAGTATAGAAATGCCAACTCCAACTGGGAATGACCTGTAGTAACGCCAACTTCAGTCATCAATGCTTACTACTACTACTAGTACAAGTTAAAAGACACTGTTCTGCGCCCATTCATGATTTGCCCCAAAACCAACAGCTATGAAAAAATACTTGAATGATTTCAAATCACCCATAAAGTCTCTTACGGCATTTATTATTAAACGAACAAGCGGGGGAATCGCAATATTGCACAAAAAATATTAGACTTTGAGGTTATAATTCAGTAGCCATTTTAGTATTTTTCACATAGGATGGGTTATATTTTATTCAATGGCGATGGCGAAATTATACTTTATTCAATGGCAATAAGAGGCATGACCCGTTTCTATTCTTATGGTTTTATGCCTTAAAACTGTTGAATTAAATATTAATTTCTTTTGAGAAACTGTCACTACCCATTTTATGTGAAAAATATTATAATACGTATGAGGTTATATTGTGTGTTGTCATTTAGTAAAGATGTCGGCGACTTCGATATAAGTACTTACAATACTTTGAAGATTGTTTTAGATTGCAAATTGTCCGTTAGATACGGATATTTGCCATAATTTTTATAAAATAGGTAAATAATAATGGCACGGGTCAAATGTTTGTTGTTTCTGGGGCAATTTTCAGCAATGTCCTTTATAATACATGGCCGCTAGAGGGGCGCCGATGAGGTGCTTCCCTAGGGCACTCTTAACATTTTATCCGCTTCTGGATACTTGTACTCTCTGCCTACCCCTCAAGGGATCTGGCGTGATGAAAGATATATAGATCCTACAAGGTCAGAGATGTTCTCGGACGGAGACGGCTTAGTCCAAGGGTTAACCCCTCGTTCGAACGGACGCTTTATCAACGCGCGATGTTGAAGCGTTGTACAGAGCTTTAAAAAAAAGATATTGTCTATTTATCTATATAATCACGCCAGATCTCTTGTGGAGTAGGCAGAGAGTACAGAGTACCAACAGGTTCTTTCCGTTACCTCTCTGAATTTCTCCACTCTCATTGTTTGTCACATACAGACTCTTGACTTGCCCTTCAGATAAGACACGGTCTATTTGGTCATGGTCAGATAGTCTAAGTCTTCCCCGGTACCTACATCCTTCCACTTTGGCATTGTATATCTGCTTTGACATTTTTTAAAATTATTCTATTATCGTGGATGCGTTTGCACATATTACATCCACATTCACAAACTCGGAACAAATACCCAGTCTAAAAGAAATATATGTAGGGCACACAAATATTTGTGCCGTGTGGAGATCGAACTTGCGACTACTGGATTCAGTGGGCTAAGCGGCCTTACCACTGAACCAAGTCGTCCTTGATAAAGCTATACGATTGTTTAACTGCTCGTGTTTGGGCCATAACTTGATTTATATGACACCTTTTACACAGACAGAGGAATGTGTAACTTGACTGTACAGTCAAGTTCCTTAATATCTTAGACAACTTTCTTGTTCAAGGTTTCGCCACATAGCCGACGGAGCCCGACGGGAGCGCGAAATGTACGGGATGCCACACAGCGCAGCCCCGCTCGGCGCGACGGTGGCGCGGCTTAGGAAGTTGTAATGTACTGAAATGTACGGGAGACGCCACACAACGCAGCCACGCTCGACGCGATGGTGGCGCGGCTTGCGGAGTTGTAATGTACTGAAATGTATGGAAGACGCCACACAGTGCAGCCCCGCTCAGCGTGACGGCAAACGATACGACCGTAGCAGAGCGCTTCCATCGCGCGCCGTCGGCTATTTGACCTATCCTTTAGATAAAGCATCGCGCTCGCGGAAACAGCATAAAATGTATCTAACCATAGTATGCACACGCTCTTGCGAGCACACATTGACAGCTTTTGACCAAATCGAACACTTTATCGCACACATAGTGCATAACATCAGATATGTTGAAGCGTAATAAGCAATCATAGCAAAATAATAAATGTCAAAATAAAAAAACTAAGGTCGCTTATGGCGCCATTTTTGTTAGATATGCTCATTCTAGACGATTCTAACACCCGTATCTATAAATATGTATAAATAGTTAATTTTATTAAGTATTTGAACCTATTGTGCGGAGTGAAGCTGACCGACCGCATTAGCAACAGCATAGTAAGACAGCGAGTAGGTATGAAAGATAGTATCGGTGTAAAGATGAGAAAGGGCATGCTCCGTTGGTTCGGGCATATAGAAAGAATGCCAGAGGAAAGAATGACAAAACAGATATACAATGCGAAAGTGGAAGGATGCAGGTACCGGGGAAGACCTAGACTATCTTACCACGACCAAATAAACCGAGTCTTATCTGATGGAAAAGTCAAGAGTCTCCGTAACCGGCGAGCGTCGAGCGTCGAGGAAGCCAGAGAGGTATGTAAGGAAAGAACCTGTTGGAACTCTGTACTCTCTGCCTACCCCGCAAGGGATCTGACGTGAGGTTATAGATAGATAGATAGATTTTTAGACGCGCTTTAATAAAGCGCTAGAATGAAACATACGGCTAATATTTTTTTTTTTTTATAAATGCTTATAGCATTACAATTAACGAGGGATATAAAAATATACACCGTCACGCCTTTATCCCCAAGCGGGGATGGCAGAGGTCCTATGTAATGGGGGCGAGCCAATTGTCATATACTGGGCACAATTCCAGACTCCGGACTCATACTGGGAAGTTTTCGTTAGAAAAACTTCATATGTACGACCTAGGATTTGAACCCAGGACCCCATGATCACGAAGCGATGCACTTTTCCACTAAACTAATGAGGCACTCAAACTCCAGAGGCAGAGAAAAATAAAAGTAGTTTGTTCTTAATCGGCGTCCAAATTGATTCCATATTCAGTTAATATTCATCTATCTATATCATCATGCCTCGATACTTGCGAGGTAGGCAGAATACAGAGTTCCAACAGCTTTTTTCCTTACAGACACTCTGGCTTCCTCCACTCTCATAGTTCGTCTTATACACGCTCGCCGGTTACAGAGTCTCTTGACTCCCCTCCTCCTTCAGAAAAGACGGTCCAATTATATCCATCTATCGATCAACACGCCAAAAACCTTCAAGATCGTATTTAAAAGACGGGAAATATAAATAACTCACTAAAACATTACGACTATTTTCCTAAGCGGGGATGACAGAGGTGTATTTTGTACATGAACATACGAGTATCGCCGACGAGTTAGATCCCCATGTAATAGGGGTAAGCATATTTGCCATTATAAAGGTATAAATTCCACGTAACAATGTTTTTACTGTTGGTGGTAATCCGTATTCCGTACTAATATTATTAATTCTAAAGTAACACTGCCTGTCTGTCTGTCTGTTACCTGTTCACGCGTAAACCACAGAACAGATTTTGATCAAATTTGGCATGTAGATACATTTTAGCCGGGAGAACGATATAGCGTACTTTTTATCTCAAACCTATCATTATTTAAGGCATATTAAAATTCATAGATAGACTTTTGTTAAGAAATAAAGGAATACGTGTTTCAGAGGTTTTAAAAATCGTCCCACAGGAGCTAAACCAGTATTATACCTATGTTAAATTACACAATAACCGCGTGCGCAGCCGCGGGCTAAACCTAATCCTTATTTAATTAAAAAAATCATCATCAGCCGAAAGACGTCCACTGCAGGACAAAGGCCTCCCCCAAAAATTGCCACAACGACCGGCTTTGCGCTGTACACATCCAGGTTCTACCCGCGACCTTCACCAGGTCATCGCTCCACCTTGTGGGGGGCCTGCCCACTCCACGTCTTCCGGTACGAGGCCGCCACTCGAGAACCTTTCTGCCCCAACGGCCGTCAGTTCTACGAGCGATATGCCCCGCCCTCTGCCACTTAAGTTTGGCAATTCTGAGAGCTAATCGGTGACTTTGGTTCTCCTGCGGATCTCCTCATTTCTGCTTCGATCTCGCAGAGAAACTCCGAGCATAGCTCTTTCCATTGCCCTTTGGGTGACTTTGAGCCTTCTTATGAGGCCCATCGTGAGCCCACCGAGACATGGTCACTCACGATGGGCCTGATTAAAAAAATAATCCAGCACTATTCCCAACAATATTCGTTGTCTCTAAGGGTCTATTTGGTCATAGTAAGATAGTATCTCTGGCTTGTCCCAATCAAAATGCTTACATTTTATTCTTAGCGACTGTACGCACTCTAAACACAATATTACGCAAGAATGAAACATCGGCCACTCTATTTATAAAGTAGTTTATGTTAATGCGGAACGTAGATAAAGGATGGTACATTTAAGTACGGCATAAATATTTAAACTTTGGAGAATTTTTTGTACCGCCGACGGCAGAAGTGGTTGACTAATTTATTGCCTATACAAGATGTAACATAATAAACGCAAGACCTGAAAGTAATTTATTCTAAATCAGTAACTTCATTCATTCCTATTTAGCGCAGTGGTAAAGAGCCTTAGCCGCGCCGCCCACTGCGTCTAATAGTGATGTCTAATAAAATGAATGGAAGGAATGAAGCTGTTGGACCTCTGTACTATCTGCCTACCCTGCAAGGGATCTGGCGTGATGATATAGTTAGATAAATAGAAGTAGAAAAATTTTACTATATAATAACCCTAACACACACCAACGCCCCTCTGACAATGTCATCCACGGGTCAAATAATCCTTGTCGCTCTAGAGGTTCTCCCCGTTCTCCCTTCTTATAACAAAATAGCAGTGACGGACGATTTAGCGCAGTGTTTAAGAGCGTAAGCCGCTCCGCCCACTGTGTCTAATGGTCGCGGGTTCGATTCCCGCACGGGACACATCTTTGTGTGATCCACAATTCTTTGTTCCGGTCTGGGTATTTGTGTATGTAAATTTTCATGTTTGTAAACGCACCCACGACACAGGAATAAATCCTAGTGTGGGTCTACGTTTAAAAAAAAAGCAAAAAAATACATTTTTAAGGTCACTTCTATTTTTTCATAATTTGCAAAAAAAAATTGTTACCCCTTTAGTGCGCAAGAACAAACTAAATTTCTTATTGATTCAAAGCAATATGAAGATTTCAAATGCATTTCTAAAACGTATTTCTCAATATGCACACATACAAATACAAGTTTCATTGTTAATTGGGGTATAAAAGTGCTTAATAAAGGGGTAAAAAACTTTAGATTTGGAAATTTGGTTTACCTATTGAATTTGTGAAGCAATCATCAAATCCGGGTGGGCTTGCGTTAAGAAGGATACACCTTGTATGGAAGTGCTTACAAGATAGGCCGATGACTTGCTAAAGGTCCAAGGTAAACACTGGGTGTTTAAAGCACAAAGCCGTTACCGTTTGCGGCATTTCCATTTTTGAGGGTCTTCGTGCTTCTGAAGGCTCAATAAGCCGTTAGTCACCACTGGTAGTCGTTAAGCTAAGTTGAAAGCCTTATAGGTGGCTTGATAAGCTCCATTAGCAGGTGGCCACAGACCTGCCACCACCACACGGTACTGGGTCCGCGTGGTGGAGTATGACCTAATCTCTAAAAGAAGAAAAATAATTAAAAATAAAGATAAGCTCGTAAATTTCTTCAACGGTTCTATCCAGTGAAGGCCGCGTTCTGTTTAGGTGGCAGATAAGTAGTTATATTAGATAAAAAAGAAATGGAAATTGGCAATTTGTAAGTACGCAGGGTATATATAAAATAAAAAAACACCGTCTCGCCTATATTCCCCAGCTGGGATGGCAGAGGTATACTGAGTACACCCACGATTCGCCGATGATGTTAGATCACATGTAATAGGGAGCAAGCCTATTGCCATATACCGGGCACAATTCCAGACTCCGGACTCATACTGGGAATTTTTCTTTTCGTTAATAAATCTACATGTGAATCCAGGACCTCGTAATTATAAAGCGATGCGCTTTGCCACCAGACCAACGATGCAGTCTAAATCTATTACGATACTATCTACGAGGCAGTCTAGCCAATATAAAACAAATTATTTGTGTTTGAGTTTCGCTCTCATCTCAATGTTTAGACAAGGCCTTTTTCTAGCAGTGGGGTGGTGGGTGCTGATTTGTTATTAGGATTCAAACCCACGACCTCTTGACCACAACTAGACCAACGAGACTAAGGTATAAACGAGTCAAACAAGTTTATATATCACGTTATATTTTACGAAAGCCTTTTGTCTCCGCCATTACATTCCTTAGCGAAAAGGTCACGATTTAAATAAAGGTGTACAATATTAATAAATAATGTTACAAGTAATGCAATTTTAAATATTACTATAATATTATTTACACGAACATATATAAGGAGTAACATCCTGCTTGGTTGTACAAGACCTCGACCCGCACATATATCCAATCAATAAACCGCGATAAAATAAAAAAATAGCTGTATTTTATATTCGCTTATATAGAGTTTGTACTTAATATAGAGTTTGTAGATGACAAACTCTATATTTCTTTCTAGTTAAAATTTAGTCCGTCTATATCATCACGCCAGATCCCTTTCCTGGTAGGCAGAGAGTATAAAGTTCCAACTATTTCAACAGGCTCTTTCTCAAATAATTTATTTTGTATAAGCCCTGCTGGGGCGCTTATTTATAGTCAATTTACATTTTTTTTAAATCTAATTTATCTACCACCGGATCGGAACGCGGCCTCCACTGAGAAGATCTGGCGAAGAAATTCAGCGGGCTTGTCTTTTTTATTTAATACTATTTCTGTTTTTTATTGTTTCAATTTTTTTTAATCATAACGTAATATATGTTGTAGGTTACAAATAAATAGTTTACGATCTAGATAGATAGATAAATCATTTATTGCTTGAAACATGGTTTTATACAAGGTGTTTGTTATAATAATATTATTATTTCAGTGCTACATGTTTCGCCGAGAGCTTGGCATGCAGTGTGAAGCTCCAGTGTGAAGCCTTACGACCGAGATATGACATACCTCTCTTACTTCCTTCACTCTCATAGTTCGTCTCTTACAAGCTCGCCGGCTACGGAGACTCTTGAATTGTGACTTATGATAACCATACGCACCTACAGAACGGTACAGACTGAAAAATCTAAGAAATTGAGATATGGTCATAGAGGGCCATTGAAAAGTACTCTCTATCTGGTGAATATTAAAACAGCGGCGTTTTTATGTAGAATTAAGAAAGTCGACACCTCGGTCTCCTGTACTTTCCCTCCCTCGCGCCGCTCGGTACAATAAGTAAGTTAAATAAGTCACTACTGTTTTGAAGATGCGGTATCAGATGAATTACTGTCAATGTTAACAAGAAATCTTTCGTCTATTATATAAAGGATTAAATTCGTAACGAGGTAATCCGACAAAAAACCAAAGTTACCGACATAGCTCGCAAACTCAGTAAGCTAAAGTGGCAATGGGCTGGTCACATCTGCAGAAGGACCGACGGCCGATGGAGCAAACGTGTCCTAGAGTGGAGACCGCGACTTGGTAAGCGTAAGGTAGGACGGCTAGATGGATCGACGACCTCAAAAAGGTCGCTGGGACAGACTGGATGCGGAAAGCAGAGGACCGTGTGCAATGGCGCGTGTTAGGAGAGGCCTATGCCTGGCAGTGGACTGCGATAGGCTGATTGATTGATTTGATTGGAGTATAGTTTCCTTGAAAAATCTTATGTAAATTGGGCGCATATAAGGCAGTTCGTTACGTTGTTATGGAACCCATATTATAAACCTCGCACTTGACCGTTTCCCAACACAAGATTAGACAATTAACATAATTAATCTAATTATTCCTATAGCTAACACAATGAGTTATTACGAAAGATTGGTTTACCTTCACTGCATGTCACCGACTGGCGTGGCGTGATGATTATTCATTATCCCATTGTTTCAACAATGTTGTATGCATCACAATAGATCTTTGGATAGATCAATGCGTAAGTGGAGGGGTGTAGGTAAGACTATCTTGCCCAGAGCTAAGCAAAACTTTATTGGGGGAAAAAAATAATATATATTTATTATATCGCGGTTTATTTTTGGGGTTTGTGTCCCCGACGTTTCGAGTGCACTGCAGCACCCATGGTCACGGGAGGGTCTGACGCGTTTGACGTCCAAAAGTCATTGTGATCTAGAGTACCATAGGAGGATTAATTTAATTGCAAGTAAAACTTCAATTGATTGATCCTTCAATAAAAAACAATCAAATAATGCCCCACACTGATCTTGAACAAAAAGATCGTGTCTTATCTGAAGGGCAAGTCAGGAGTCTCCGTAACCGGCGAGCGTGTATGAGACGAACTATGAGAGTGGAGGACGCCAGAGAGGTATGTAAAGAAAGAACCTGTTGGAACTCTGTACTCTCTGCGTGGTCTGGCGTGATGAAATAGATTCATGGTTATAACAATTATAATGCAATTTGTTTTTCTCTTATCAGGTACACGTGTATTTATTCATTTACACAAATACTTCTTTTTTTAAAAAATAACGATATTTATTTATTCCAGTGCCGTGGGCGCGTTTATAAACATGAAAATTAACATACACAAATACCCAGATCGGAACAAATAATTGTGGGTCACATAAAGATTTGTCCCGTGCGGGAATCGAACCCGCGACTATTAGACACAGTGGGCAGAGGGGCTTAAGCTCTTAATCTTAAACACTGCGCTTAATCGCCCGTCACTGCTATTTTGTTATAAGAAGGGAGAACGGGAAGAACCTATAGAGCGACAAGGATTATTTGACTCGTGGATGAAATTGACAGAGGGGTGTTGGTGTGTGTTAGGGTTATTATATAGTAATTTTTTTCTACTTCTATTTATCTAACTATATCATCACGCCAGATCCCTTGCGGGGTAGGCAGAGAGTACATAGTTTCAACAGGTTCATTCCTTCCATTCATTCCATTTTCCTACTTCGGATATACAGTTCAGGTTCCAGCAGTCATACTCGTGAACGGGCGCTGCTTGTGGGGACTGGTCCATTTGGAATCCTTTAGACACTCTTTACAGATAACATCATAAGTCTCATATCCCGGTCGTACGGCATCACACTGGAGCTAGATCACAAACTATTTAATTATAACCTAAACATTGTATCCATACAATATTATTGAAAAAAACAAACAAAAAAGGAAAAAGAGAAAGAAGAGTAAATAAAAAAAGACAAGCCCGCTAAGTTTCTTAGCCGGATCTTCTCAGTAGAGGCCGCTTTCTGATCCGGTGGTAGATTGGTAGTTAAATTATCTATCTATCTATATCATCACGCCAGATCCCTTGCGGGGTAGGCAGAGACTACAGAGTTCCAATAGGTTCTTACCTTACATACCTCTCTGGATTCCTCCACTCTCATAGTTCGTCTCATACACGCTCGCCGGTTACGGAGTCTCTTGACTTGTCCTTCAGATAAGACTCGGTCTATTTGGTCGTGGTAAGATAGACTAGGTCTTCCCTGGTACCTACAACCTTCCACTTTCACATTGTTTATCTGCTATGTCATTCTTTCTAGTTAAATTCAATGTAAAAAAATGTATATTGACTATTTGTAAGCAGGGCTTATACAAAATAAATTATTTAATTTTGAGTTTCAAGTTCTAGTTCTGAGATTTCATTTGATGACAGTTAGTTCCGATTTTGGTCGCGGGCCGAAATATACGCAGGGGTAGCAGAGCTGTACCGTGTCACCCACATATTGACTTCCAAAGGAATAGGGGCCAAGACTATTGCCATTCCAGACTATTCCAGATTCGATATTCCTGTAAAACTGGTAAACGAAAACTAGGCAATGGATTCATTTGAAATTTCACTCTACAAAAGGCGATTCAGAGCTCAAAATTCAATGCTCGGAGTCGAGTTGGTTAAGGCATATTTAAAGGCCTTAATAACCTTAAGGTTATAACTAAAATAACATCACATTCCAATTTAAACTGTAACTGTTACCTCATAAAGTCCATTTTGGAGGAGATTAATTAGCTTGATAAAATTTATCATTAATTAATGTGTTAATTACAACGTTTTCTTGTTCTTGTTTTGTCAGAAATAAAATAAAATTGCTTAATTATTACATTTTGTTACTGCCAAAGTTCTTTTTATATTCGGATGTAGAGATATTTACATCTGAATATTGTTTTTTCAGTTATTATAAATGGTGACTTCAAAAAAAGTCTTATATTAATTCTAGTGGCATTTAGTGGCGGTCACGAGGTTCCAGATTCGAATCTGTTTCATTATCTTTTCAAGCACAGGCCATACTACGACCTAAGTTAGCTAACTTATTCTCATTAAGAGTCTTAACCTTGGTTTTATAACTTATATTCACCTGACAGACCAGTCTGCATTGTTCTCTAATACCCCAAACCATAACGTACATAGATATATTTGAAACTCGTTTCGGGCCGCGACTCTGTCTGCATTGACTTTAGATAGTAACGTAACGTTTTACCGGGATAACAAGTATGCGTTAATCCAGGTAATAAACTATCTGTGGGGCAAATTTCATCCAAATCCGTCCAGCCATTTTTGCCTGATTGAGTAACAAACATCCAAACACGAAACATCCAAATATCTAAACATCTCATCTCATCAACAAACATACAAAATAGGATTTTATATTTTAAACTGATATACAATGCGAAAGTGGAAGGATGTAGGTACCGGAGAAGACCTAGTCTATCTTACCATGACCAAATAGACCGGGACTTTTCTGAAGGACAAGTCAGGAGTCTCCGTAACCGGCGAGCGTGGATGAGACGAACTATGAGAGTAGAGGAAGCCAGAGAGGTATGTAAGGAAAGAGCCTGTTGGAACTCTGTACTCTCTGCCTACCCCGTAAGAGATCTGGCGTAATGATATAGATCGATATAGATTATACTTTAAAAGGGTAACTGTGGAGTTTCTTGGCTTTCTCCACAGGAACAACATTCCGAAGTGGTGGTCTTTGTTACTATTCAGACGATTCATAAATGCCTACTGTACTGGTTTATTTCTCTATTTCATCATGGCACATCTCTTGTGGGGGTAGAAATGACACAGTTCCAACGAGTTCCTTCATTCTCTCCTCTCTCATAGTACGTGTCATACACACTCGCCGGTTACGGAGACTCTTGCCTTACCCTTCAGATAAGACACGTTCTATTTGATAATGGTAACATAGTAATAATGTTAATGGTTTCTATCTGTATCATCACGCCAGATCCCTTGATCCCTTGTGGGGTGCCCACCCCCAGAGAGTACAGATGAAATAAAACTATTTTACGGATTTTATCGCGGTTTATTTTTTCCGTAAAATAGTTTTATTTCATGTGTAATATTCGCGTAAATCTAAGAACTCAATAGAGAGTACGGGGTTCCAAGAGGTTTTTTCCTTACATACGTCTCTGGCTTCCGCCACTCTCATGGTTCGTCTCATACACGCTCGCCGGTTACGGAGACTATTGATTTGACCTTCAGATAAGACACGATCTATTTGGTCATGGTAATATAGTCTAGGTCTTCCCCGGTACCTACATCCGTCCACTTTGGCATTGTATATCTGTTTTGTCATTCTTTCTTCTGACATTCTTTCTATATGCCCGAACCAACGGAGCATACCCTTTCTCATCTCTACACCTATGCTATGAATACGGTAACCGGTGCGGTACGCCTAATGGCTGGCATTAATAAAAACATTTTGATTCTAATTATCTGCCTACTCCGCATGGAAACTAGCGTGGTATTATAGATAGGTATCAAACGTGATTCCCTCTGGACGATTACCATTATAAATATAATCTTTTTTTGACGTGAACTAATTGGAAAGACCCAACCGGATGCAGAGCGAATTATTTTTTATTATTTTGAGAAGATGCCTTACATATAGCGTTTTGGAGCATTTTATTTGGGGATATGTTACCGTAAATCTGCAGGTATTTGCTACAGACAGACGACACACAGAACATGACAGACAGAACGAGAGACAGATCTGTCTGTTGTCTGTTACCTTTTCACGCTCAAAACGCTAAACAGATTTTGATCAAATTCGGGGTTCAGTTCAAGGAAATAGATTTTATCCAGGGTTAGGATTTAAGCGTGTGAAATACACGCCTGAAATTATCACGAAGAAAGTTACGGTTACAGCTAGTATTTAATAAAAAAACGTCAATCAAATAAAACCATAAAGATAACAGACTAGCCCTTAGAGTATTTTGCCAGATGCCAGAGATGTACAACATTTAATAATTTTTTTTAAGTTCTTAGTTCTTTTTCGGCCTTTACAATCAAGTAATTTTTGACTTTAAAATATATTATGTCCAACATGGGGATTGGAACTACCACAATTTTGAGTCAAGCGGTTTACGTTTGCACCAATGAAATTAATTTTATATCTCTCTCCTCGACCTTGCATGCGATGACTTTGGTTTTAATGAAAAGTAAAATCAAGATTCCAAATCGTCTCCTTAGTACGAAAACCTTTGACGTGCGGAAGTGGTAACTTTACAAGAGGAAGAAAGACCTGTTCCTTTCACCAATCAAAATGTTGATTACTACAGCTTATACAATTATTTGTCTTTTAGTGATCTATGAACATGCATTTGAAAATGCATAAGAGATGAATTTAATTCATGGCGCAAAGTTAAGGTATCATAAATGAAATAGAATCAAAATTTCTAAAATTGCAGTCTCGAGATTTTCTAAATTCATTCATTGATAGAACGCGTTGCAAATCACAATGCCGGTTTCACAATCGATTATTAATTAACAATTCTATTATATTCTTTGCCGTAATACAGAGATGTTAATATACACAATTTAGAGATCTGTCTTTTTCTCACGGAAATGTAGTTTTGAAATAGTATTAGTAAAGTGGAAATATTGGCCCCTGGTGCCCCCGGTGATCCCTATTTTAAATCGCTCGTCGCTTACCGCTACTCGCTATATATAGGACACCATTCCTCTAGAGCACAAATTATTAAATTTCCTTCAACTTATTTTTATTAAACCGCATCTGTTGCGATAAAATATAAAATTTCTTAATGGCAAATAGATATGTCCAAGAGTTTCTCTGTGAATCACGTTTTAATCTTATACCTTTATTTGACCTATGTAGATAAAATGTAATAAAACGTATAAATAAAATAGTTATCTATCTCTTTTATCCTTTTTTGCGTCTATAGTATAGATACAATATTTAGATTACCTATATGTCTATGTCATCACGATATGGCACGATATTATTCCAAGACCTAAGCACCTTCCATACTAAGTTGCTTTAAAAACCGTTCAGCGGTGTTGGTATTTTTTACTTTTTCTATTTTTTATTAGCCCTGTTAAAAAACTGTCCTACTGTTGAGCACGGGCCTCCTCTCAAACTGAGAGGGCTTAGGCCATAGTCCACCACGCTGGCTCAGTGCGGGTTGGCGAACTTCACACACCTTCAAGAAACTCTTAGGCATGCAGGTTTCCTCACAATGTTTTCCTTCACCGTTAAAGCAAGTGATAATTAATTTTTAATGTGTTGGTATGGTGAAATAAAAACTATTTTGCTAAAATCATGCATTTTTCCGGGTTAAAAAGTAACCTTAAATCTATTTATATCCTCACGCCAAATCCCTTGCGGGGTAGGCAGAGAGTACAGAGTTCCAACAGTTTCTTTCTTTATCGACCTCTCTGGCTTCCTCCACTCTTATAGTTCGTCTCATACACGCTCGCCGGTTAAGACTTGCCTTATAGAGAAGACACACAGACATAGTTTAGGTCTATATGTAATAAAATCTCATATCCTACATAATAAAATATATATATGATTATTTTTTTCGTTTAGTTACAATGCATAGGTTAAAATTAATAAGTTTACCATCTAGCGTAATGTGCCTTATGATCCAAATATCTATCTATTGATAACAGATCCCTTGCGGCAGTAGGCAGAGAATACAGAGTTCCAACAGGTTCTTTCCTTACAAACCTCTCTGGCTTCCTCAACTGTCATAGATCCAAATATGATAAGAATTATATTTGTAAAGTATAAAGGTGTAATTGCATTGTAGGTTTTATGGCGAAAATAAACTTAGCGAAACACTTAGTGGTCACGAGGTCCTTGGTTCCATTCCTAGGACGGACGAAGTGTATTTTGACCATAATTTGTCTATATATTTATCTTTATCATCACGCCAAATTCCTTGCGGGGAAGGCAGAGAGTAGAGAGTTCCAGCAGGTTCTTTCCTTACATACCTCTCATCTCTCTTAATTTGTAAAAAGTAAAAATCTAAAGGTTTCCGGGTAGACCAGTTCTATTTGATTTGCTTTTTTCAAACTCCAGGTTTTACATACACGAAATTCACATGCACTAACATCCAGGCCGGAAGTTACCTATGCGGGCCACAGAGAGATTAGTCCCATGCGGGAAACAACCCCGCGGCTTCCCGATCCAGTAAGCTGAAAGTCGTGGCGATCTTTGTGGAAGGCCTTAGTCCTGTCCTCCTTGCATCGGTTTCCTCATTTCAGGGTTGTAGTCATATCTTGGGAACAGTGTACTACGGATGATGAGTCGCCATATATCACGTTAACGGCCAATAAAAAAGTTGTCCCTTCTTATTCGGGACATGGCGGACAATGTTCAGCGACACTGAAACTTTCCATTCAGGCCGTGTCAGACAACGTTGACCGCGCGGCAGGCCCGTTTTTGAAACTCTCTGCTGCGCCGACGGACACCGGCACCTAGATAATTCACTTATGACCTGACCCGCGCGGCCCTCTAGTTTACCCCATATAGCTTGGTTCTTGCAAGAGATTTTGAAATTAAATTTGAAAGTAACATAATGTTATGAAAAAAAATAAAAACTTCCCCAAAAACTTATTGATAGGTAAACTGACTAATCTCCGCTTTTCCGATGATATCGTGCTGTTTTCATCCACACCATTAGAACAACAACAAATGCTCCATGACTGAGTGCAGCAAGCCTCAAGGCTAGATTATCCATGAACAGATCAAAAACTCAACTTATGACCAACAGTACGAAATGTAAGGTAGAGATAGATGGGCAGATCACTACTATGCGTAGTGAATAGTGTCAACGAACATACGTATTTGGGCCAGACTGTCTCGTTTCATAACCGGCAAGATGCACTTGACAGAAAGAGAACGCCTGGAAGAGTGTGGTCCTTGAGGGATATGATGAAGGGCGACCTTCCCTTGTCCCTCAAGCCAGACTGATGAATATGTGTGTTTTACCCGTCGTAAGCTACGGTGCTCAAACTTGGTCGCTACCTGAAGTGAAGAAATCCAGACTTAAGGTTTACCAAAGACCATTAAACGGATGGATTGCATCAGAAACACCAGGCTGCCTCTCACAATCAGGTTATGGATGTAGGCTTAAAGTCAGCAAAGCTGTAGTGGGATTGGTCGGGGCATATCTTGCGTATGAACCTGCAAAGTTGGTCAAATATCGTCACAGCATGGATCCTTGAAGACGGTCACAGGTGTAGTAGTCGACCGAGATGAAAACGGAGTGTCAATTTGGATACTGTTTCAGGAAAGACATAGATACTACTGGTTCAGGATCGATTTATGTTGAGACATCAAGGGGAGGCCTTTGCCTAGCCGTAGGACATAGGATAGGCTATTAAAATAAGCACGAGAGTCTCGGGTGGGGGTGGGCGACAATGAGACCGCGCGGCCCTATGGAACAGGTTTCCGATTTTTCGTCCGCTGAGGTCATGGCGGTCAATGTTGTCCGACTCTTAATAATTCATAAAAGTGGATCTAAAATCATTTATGCATATAATCTAACTAAATAGTAAAAGAAAACAGACCACTAAAATTAAGAGAATCTGCGATTTTTGCTTGGTTTGGTAGCATAATCAAGTGTGATATATCTTCAGCTGAGTGAAGAGTATCGTGAACCACGGTATCAAGAGCTGTGCGAATCTAATCCGTCCAGCGTGTGTGTTGTTCGTCTCCTCCTTCGTGGTCGCTTGCCTTCAATTTTACCAGTAACTAGTAATTTTTCCATCTTGTTACTGTCTTTCCTAGCAATGTGACCATAATACTCCAGAACGCTGCGTAGGCAAGTAGTGGAGGAGTCCTGTAGAGGACTTCTTTCGGTAACGGTAAAAAAGGATAAAGTTATCTCAGGCAAAACCACGACGCAAATCTAGTCTTCTATACGGAAGACAGAAATCATTTAATAAAAAGCTAAACTCATAATATTAAATTCAAGAGTCTTTACTGACATTTGAGACGACCCAAGGTTCACTAGACGTCATTAATCAGTATAAATACGGTAGCAATACTTGCTTTATTGATGTTACTTTAATTATTTCTAGCCACAAATCAATGTTATTAGATAGACTAGATCAATTCTGCGACTGCGATTAACTAACAAGAATTTTAATTAAAAAAAAAACCTTTTTAAAAACAAGCTTTTGTAGCAAAACACAACGAAGATATCTTGCTTGGCTGAGAAGTTCCTATGGCTTCCTTTCTTCACCATTATCAAACCTTGGACACCATCCGGGTCTAAAGTACTCATCAAGACAAATGCAATGAGCCCAAACACGGCTGAGTTATATTGAGAAGTTGAGTGGTTTCATTGGCCACCTTTCAGCTTCATTATCAGACCCTAATCATTATCTATTTTTTTCAAAACGTAGCCCTACTCAAGTGTTTATTCCTGTATCGTGGGTGCGTTTACAAACATGAAAATTCACATACAAAAATACCCAGACCGGAACAAATAATTATGGATCGCACAAAGTTTTGTCGAACCCGCGACTATTAGACACAGTGGGCGGAGCGGCTTAAGCCCTTAACCACTGCGCTAGTCGTCCATCGTAATATTTAGTCGTATAGTGCTTGTCAATACCAATCTAACAAATCCAAACACGAGGGGGTTACGTTGCCAAGTTCTCATGTTCCTATGGCTACCTTCCGACTCCATCACCAGCTCAGTTCCATGTTACCATAGATTTTACATACGTATGCCAAATATCAGCTCACTCGGATTGTGCAAGTGCTTGCAAAAGGAATCACAAGATTTGGAAAGAAGCTGGAAGAAACTGGAAAGACAGACAGAGGGACATACGAACATTGCAAGTTAAATAAAAGCTTGTAAAAACATACAATTAAATAAAAAAGGCAAGCCTGTCGAGTGTCCTGCCGGATCTTCTTAGTGGAAGTGGCGTTCCAATTCGGTAGTAAATTAGTAGTACACACCGTCACGCCCATATTCCCCAAGCGGGGGTGGCCGAGATGTGCTAAATGCACCCACTTTTCACCGACGATGTTAGGTCCAATGTAATAGAGGGCTAGCCTATAGCCGGGCACAATTCCAGACTCTGGACTCATACTGGAAATTTTTCGAAAGAAACACTACAATTGTCCGACCTAGGATTAGGTCTTAGGACTAGGGTCCTCGTTAAAACAAAGCGATGCACTTTGCCACTAAACGACTACAAAATGTATGATAAAGAAAATACATAAGATAAATAAAAGAAAATCTTAGCCTAAAGATGCTCCCTCACAATAGCCGCTTCTATGATAAGTCTTTTACTGTCCAGGCGGTACGACTGTGGAATACTCTGCCTATCAGTATACGGCGTGTATCGTCGCTAGAGAGCTTCAAGGGCCAGGTATTACTTATCTAATTGTTCACCGGGTCCTGCTCTCGTATCGTGATAGTTAATTATGTGTGTGTGTGTGTAGTAAATTTTTGTAGTGTATGTCTCTGACATACTGTATTTAGTAGTATGTGTTTGTATTTATATATTATATTTAAGTATTTATTACTATAAGTTAAAACTTACCTATCTATCTATCTATCTATAACCTCACGCCAGATCCCTTGCGGGGTAGGCAGAGAGTACAGAGTTCCAACAGGTTCTTTCCTTACATACCTCTCTGGCTTCCTCGACTCTCATAGTTCGTCTCATACACGCTCGCCGGTTACGGAGACTCTTGACTTTTCCATCAGATAAGACTCGGTTTATTTGGTCGTGGTAAGATAGTCTAGGTCTTCCCCGGTACCTGCATCCTTCCACTTTCACATTGTATATCTGTTTTGTCATTCTTTCCTCTGGCATTCTTTCTATATGCCCGAACCAACGGAGCATGCCCTTTCTCATCTTTACACCTATACTATCTTTCATACCTACTCGCTGTCTTACTATGCTGTTGCTAATGCGGTCGGTCAGCTTCACTCCGCACATCTTCCGCAGAGCTCGCATTTCTACCGCATTTATCCTACTTTCATTCTCCTTCTTACATACCCAGCTCTCGCTACCATATAACAGCGTTGGGACAAGAACTCCGTTATGTATGGCCAGCTGCGCCTTATGGCTTAAGTGCCGGCTCCCGAGTAGCTTTCCCATCGCACCATTCACTCTGTTCCCTGCACTCACTCTTCTCTCTATGTCAGCGGTGTATTTCCCATCCTTACTGAAGGCGCATCCATGATATACAAACTCATTCACTTGCTCCAGCACATCGTTACCAACCACAATCCTTACATTCGTTCTGGTTTCTTCCCTTTCAAAAACCATAATCTTGGTTTTCTTCACATTCAAGAGTAAGCCATTGATCATGCAGTCGTCTTTCATAACTGTGACTAGTGTTTGCAGATCAGTGGCTGTTGGCGCTATTAAAACCGCGTCATCTGCATAAAGTAGATGGTTTACCACTAAGTCACCCATTTGTACACCTTCATTCATCGCTTTCAGTCTTTGAAGACTTTTGTCCAGATATATTATAAACAGTCTAGCGGACAACACGCAACCCTGCTTGACGCCGATTTTAACGTCAAACCAGGGTGACCTGTTACCATCCACCCGTACGCATGCCTTGCAGTCCACATAAGTGGACTGGACGGCTCGCAACAGAGTGCCATCTATACCATACTCTGGCAAAATGTCCCAAAGTCTCTTTCGCACAACTCTGTCAAATGCCTTCTCCAGATCTACAAAACCGCAGAAAACCTTCCGGCCCACTGCCAGATGCTTCTCTACGATGTTGCGGAGTAAGAAGACTTGATCCGAACATCCTCTTCCAGACCTGAAACCCCCTTGTGCCTCGCACAACATTCCATCGGACTTCACGCGCATTCTCCGTTCAATAATTTTACCGTACTTCAAAACTTACCCCTAACTTTTTAACAGGACGAATATGATACGGCGTGCGCCCTGTTGCAATTCTGGCCGGTAGGCGTCACGGGGAAGCTTCCAATGAAAACCAAGCAAATTTTTGAAACAGTGCTTCAGCCACCAGGTTTGACCCTCGTCACACAGACGCGCAGAGTTTCTTCCTCAAATATATAGGTCGCTCGAACGCACGCGGCGCGATGTCGCGCTCGCTTAAGTACATTTTATAGGGTCACAACTAGCGGGCTTTGCAACGAGATTTATTGTTCTAATAAACAAATCAGAGCGTAAAATCAGCTGTCCCTATCTAGGGTTTTACTCTTCTTTCCTATCTATCCTTTTCTAGGGTTACACTCTTCTAATTTTATGTATTTACCTATTACATGGCTTTACTAACTATTGCTTAGGTGCTATAATTTACTTATTAACTTAATGTATCACAATGCTTATCTATATACAACATGAAGACGTCGTCCCGAACAACTTTCAACTTGCTATAAGTTAAAACCTTACGTTAACTATCTATCTATCTATAAAAATATAAATTGACAATGTGTTTGCTCCCCCTCAGGATTTACAAAATAAATTATTTAAGTTAACAAAATTAACAGTCTCGTTGGTCTGGTAGCAAAGCACATCGATTTGTGATCATGAGGTCCTGGGTTCCTGTGCGTGTGTGCCGTGCGTTTGCGTGTGTGCGTGTGTGTGCGTGAGTACGTGTGCGTGTGCGTGTGCGTGTGCGTGTGCTTGTGCGTGTGTGCGTGTGTGCGTGTGTGTGTGTGTGGGCGCCTCAAGGAGGAACGGCCTCGGCTTGGGCAGTCGCTATGGGGGAGGGCGTATATTAAGTGTCTCGCCGTGGTGCTCTGCACCCGCCGGCGGGCAAGGAGTTCTTCGACCTCGCCGGCGAGATCGGTGTCTGATCCTGTGTGCGGTATTTGTATCCGAAAGGAGGGATGTAAGGGTATCGGGAGGGTTGGTGAGAACATGCCGCGGACGGCGGTAGCGGCTGATAGGAGGGGACTCTGAGATTAGCGCTTACATATATATAAATAACGGCGAATAACTCCAATTTATATAATCCTACTTCTGTTATAAATGTGAAAGTTTGTATGTTAAGTTGTTTGTTATTCAGTTACGCAAAAACGGATGAACGGATTTGGGTGAAATTTACTACCTTACCTACCAGCACACAGATAGAAAGACCTTAAGGTTAGGTCAGGTCTAAAATTCACGCGGCCAAAGTCGCGGGCAGAAACTAGTAAAAAATAAAATAAACATCGTCTCGCCTGTATTCCCTAAGCGGGGGTGGCAGAGGTGTACAGTGCATGTTTGCTGACGATGTTAGGTCCCATGTAATAGGGGGCGTATAATGCCAAACTCCGGAGTGATACTGGAAATGTTTTCTATTGATATATTACTTTAAGGAGTGTGGTATGAGAGAGAGTGCTATGAGAGTGGAGGAAGCCAGAGAGGTATGTAAGGAACGAACCTGTTGGAACTCTGCACTCTCTGCCTGCCCCGCAAGGGATCTGGCGTGATGATTTAGATAGACAGGTAGATATTGCTTTATGGCCGACCTGAAATTTGAACCTAGGCAATAGTACAATTTACGTAAGGCAATAGTTCAATTTATACACCATGTAATTTTAGTCGTCCTGGAGCGAAGGCCCAGTTGATGTATCCAAAGCCTACTGGTCATTGGTACTAATGAAAATTATAATAATATTATCCCTGTTAAAAAACTGTCTCACTGTTAGGTACGGATCTTCTCCCAGACTGAGAGAGTTTAGGCCATAGTCCACCACGCTGGCCCAGTGCGGGTTGGCAAACTTCACACACCTTCGAGATACTCTTAAGGATGCAGGTTTTCTCATGTTTTCCATCACCGTTAAAGCATGTGAAAGATCATTATATTACGCGCATGTGCGTAAAGACAGAGGTGAGTGGTGGTGTTAACCCGAGACCTCTGACTTTGGTCTAAAGCTAATAAAATTTAATATGAACATTTCAGTAAGTAATATCTTCATAACAATACTAATTAAGTGCATTAAAAAAAATACTTTTAATCTATACCCAGCACAAAATTACATTGAGGGGCGGTGCGTCTCGTTAGCTGGTCGGTAGATATTTCCGGTGTTCCGGATTTTTACCCTAGCTATGATATTCGGATAGGTCAGTAAGTAGATGTTACTTATGGAAGTGTTCTTATTATTCATTTTTTGATTCCAGTAAACAGGAGACATTGGATAAATCATCTGGACTTTCGCTCCAGGACTATTAAAATTACACAGTGTATACGAGGTGAATCGTAAATAACGCGACCTCAGACACCTCGATTCGATAATTGCTTCATAAATTCAATACGAAAACCAAATTTCCAAATTTAGTAAGAAAGAAAAAAAATATATTTATTTGACCATCGCACTACAGCACAGAGTAAATATATAATTATGCAAAGTACGGCACAAGTTGTGTGGGACCAAACAGGACTGTGCCTCAGCATATTGCTGCACTATGGTTATAGTGCAGCGATGGTATTCTGGCACTTAAATACACTTGGCAATTTAAATATTTTTGCCATTGTCACGCCTTCCCCAAGCGAGAGTGGTAGAGGTGTACTGAGTACACCCAGCTTTCGCCGACGATGTTAGGTCCCATGTTATAGGGGGCGAGCCTATTGTCATATACCGGGCACAACTCTAGACTCCGGACTCACACCGGGAGTTATCGTTAGAAAAACTACATTTGATCGACCTAGGATTTGAACCTAGAACCTCGTGATCACAAAATTAACAATGAAACTTTGGCGTTTATGTGTGCATATTGAGAAATACGTTTTATGAATGTATTTGCTTTGAATCAAGTATAAATAATATTTGTTATCGCGCCCTGAAGGAGTAACAGATAATTTTGCCAATTAAAAAATGTAGACTACATTAAAAATAGTTGGATGGGGCAGAAAGGGTCTCGAGTGGCGACCACGTGCCGGAAGACGTGGCGTGGGCAGGCCCCCTACTAGATGGACCGATGACCTGGTGAAGGTCGCGGGTAGAAGTTGGATGCGTACAGCACAAAGCCGGTCGTTGTGGCGGTCTTTAGGGGAGGCCTTTGTCCTGCAGTGGACGTCTATCGGTTGAAGAAGAAGAAGTTGGAATCAATTCAGTTACCGATTTAGAACAAACTACTTTCAGGTCTTGCGTTTTTTTATTTTACACCTTGTATACAAGATGTAACATAATAAACGCAAGACCTCAGACACCCCGATTAGAAAATTGCTTTACAAATTCAAAACGAGAATCAAATTTTCAAATTTAAAAGTTTTTACCCTTTGTTTAAGCACTTTTATACCCCAATTAACAATGAAACTTGTACGTGTATGTGTGCGTTTTGAGAAATACGTTTGAGCAGTGCATTCGAAATCTCCTTATTGCTATGAATCTAGAATAAATTTAGTTTTTTATAGCGTCCTGAAGGAGTAAAAGCATTTTTTTGCAAATTATAAAAAAAATTAAGATACTGAGTTCTTAGATTTACGCGAATATTACACATGAAATAAAACTATATTTTTTTTTTCGGATTTTATCGCGGTTTATTTTGATTTTTAAGTTCCCGACGTTTCGAGTGCTTTGCAGCACCCATGGTCACGGTGTTAGACGTCCAAAAGGCATAGTTGTTCCGGGGTACCCTCAAACTTCTTAATTATTTTTGTTTTTGTTGGTCCGATCTACGCAGAATGAGCTTACGGTGTCTTGAGGTCTTGCAGTGTTATGCTTGGTTTTAGATTTGATTATATTAATTACTGGATCCCAAGACGATGGAAGCACCCAGCCATCTTCTCTATTGAAATTAGGATGTTTTTTAATTTCAATAGCCTCGCGAACCATCCTTGGTAGGAATCGGTGTTCTTTCACGAGGATTTGTGGTCTATCAAATCTGATGTTATGGCGGGTGCGGTCAAGGACATGACATCACAGACTGCAGACTTCAGACTGCAGAACACCGTCGCTCAAAGAAGTCTTCACTCGAAACGTCGGGAACTTAAAAATCAAAATAAACCGCGATAAAATCCGGAAAAAAAATAGTTTTATTTCAAATGTAAGATACATTAAAAATTGTTGGGATCTATTCGGTTACCGATTAAGAACAAACTACTTTCAGGTCTTGCGTTTACTATGTAACATATTTTAGTGTTGAACATAGATATTCACATATTTCTAGTGAATGTTGTCTAACATAATAATGTGTTATATAATACAGCAACATTCTTCTAGGAACGCCTTATAAGGAAAATTTGATGGAATGACTCACATTGGGATTTACCAATGGATGAATTCCGTTCACGATCAAATATTTGAGAGCCTATTGGAAAACCGTGGGTTTTTTCGTAAATCTATTGTTAATAAGACTGCCTTGTCGGTCTAGTGCCGAATATTGCGCGTTGCGGTCACGAGGTCCTATATTCTAATCCTAGGTCAGACAGTTGTTTTATCTTTTGAAAAATTCGCAGTCCGGAGTCTAGCATTGTGCCTGGCAATGGACTCACCCCCTATACCATGACACTTAAGTTGGTCTGGTGCCTAATAATGCGCGTTGCGGTCATGAGGTCCTGGGTTCAAATCGTAGGTCAGAAAAAGGTAGTTTTATCTGTTGAAAAATTCCCAGTCCGGATTCTGATATTGTGCCAGGCAATAGTATCACCCCCTTTACCATGACATTTAAGTTGGTCTGGCGCCTAATAATACGCGTTGCGGTCTCGAGGTCCTGGATTCAAATCGTGTGCCAGACAAATGAAGTTTTATCTATTGAAAAATTCCCAGTCCGGATTCTGACATTATGCCCGGCAATAGGCTCACCCCCTATCACATGGGACTTAACTACGTCGGCGAAAAGTGGGTGTACTCAGTACACCTCTGCCACCCCCGCTTGGGGAATATAGGCGTGACGGTGTTTATAATCTAGTACATACAATGTACCGATGATTTCAAAGGATGCAGACACCGGCCATAATTAGTGGTACCTAATTAACCGTGGTTGTTAACTGAAGGTTAATTATAATCCTTAAATTTAACAGAATAAAGAACGAAGGTTAAAATTACCTTCATTACGCAATATCGTATAAATGCGTTTTAATATAAAGCTTTAATCTGACCGGATGTAGCCATTCATGTTTTTTAGTAGTCATACTAAATACTTTTTTATTAGTGTGATTGCTTCGTTGGTTTACACTATACACTATGAGCCTATACTACCCACTGCTAGCAAAGGCCTTCTCTCACATCGAGCTGAGAGAGGTCATACTCCACCACGCGGATCCAGTGCGGATTGGTGGAGGCAGGTTTGTGGTCACCTGCTGTTGGAACTTATCAAGCCGCCTATAAGGCTTCCAACTTGGCTTAACGACTACTACATTAAGTGGTAGCCGGGACCAACATAGCCGCATAGAGCCGCAAGGATATGAAAATGCCACAACGGTCACCCATCTCAGGCCGATCAAGTCGAACGCTTATTAACCTTAGTGATCGGTAAGAACACCGCGGTCGTACAGCGCTACGAGCGCCTCGTCCGTTCGTTGGTTTAGTGACGTATAAAGCGAGTGTGTTGATAAAATCTCGAAGTCTTGGTTCGGGTCATTGATGACTTTTTCTTTATGGGACTAAGCCCGCCACATATTCCCACCATTGTAACTCCCGTAAGCCAGGATCCAGAATGGTTTCCTTAGATGACACCAAGGTTTGAACCTTAGGGTGTGCCGGGAAGCGCTTTAATTGTCTTGGAACCCGCAACAAATTTAATTAGAAAGAATAATGTCCGGAGTCTGGAACTGTTTCCGGTATATGGCATATAGGCTTACTCCCTATTACATGGGCACTACGTCGGCGAAAAGTGGATGTACTCAGTGTATCTCTTCCACCCCTGCTTGGGGAATATAGGCGTGATGGTGTTTATTCATTTAATTTTTAAACAGTGGAAATAGAATATCAAAATTCCCTTTCACTCATTTATGAATAAGAAGACAGCCTTTTCTGTCCCATTAATAGGCAAAGGCCTCTCAGAGCTAGAGGTGAGAGAGATTAGGTCATACTCCTTCACGCGGACCCTGTACGAATTGGTGACGGCAGATTTGTGGCCACCTGCTGTTGGAACATGTCAAGCTATAAGTCTTTCAAATTCAACGACTACTACACATGGTGTAACATAATAAACGCAAACCTGAATATAGTTTGTTCTAAATAAGAAAAGAAAGAAAGAAAAGAAGACATAATAAACATTTATTTGACCAAAACACTACAGAACAGAGTAAATAGACAGTTATGTAGAGTAAGGCACAATTTGTGTGTGGCAAAATAGGACTCTGTGGCAGCATATTGCTGCACTATGGTTATAGTGCGCTGGTATTCTGGCAGAACCTTTGTAAGTGGCGTAATGTAACATACATAAGACAGCACTCAGCTCAGAAGGCAGAAACAGTATTAAATAATGCAAGTAATACAATACGAATAAATTAATAAATAAATACAATTATATTAATAGTAAGGAGTTGAAAAAATATCGAAACTAAATCGATAACTGAATTAATTCCAACAATTTTTTTTTTATTCGCAAATGAGTGGTACTCCTTTTTTTTAAACCTCTTTCGTCCAACTGCTAGGCAAAGGTCTCTCCCATGATTCTCCATTTAACCTTAGCCATATCAGACCATCTCTTCTCATAGGCGTCAAGGTCGTCGCGCCATCTTTTTCTAGGTCTTCCCCGGCGTCGGTGTCCATCTGGTCGCCATTCGGTAGTGATTTTTGCCCACCTATCTGGGCTCATTCTGCTCATGGTACTCCTTTAGTGCGCTATAATAAACTAAATTTATCCTTGATTCAAAGCAATACGGAGATTTTAAATGCATTTCTGAAACGTATTTTTCAATACGCACACATACACTTACAATTTTCAACAAGTTTCATTGTTAATGGGGGTATAAAACTGCTTAAAAAAGGGGTTAAAGTTTTAAATTTGAACATTTGGTTTTCGTATTGAATTTGTGAAGTAATTATCCAATCGGGGTGTCTCAGGTCTTGCGTTATATATGTCGTATCCTTTTATTTGTTATAATCACGGTTTATGGAATGAAGAGCAGTTATTTTCATTTTAGTAACCTTTACTAATTGCTTAAGTGTGTTTAGTTGTAAAGCTATGACATATAACATCTGTGAGGTGACGATCACGGATGACATATAGTCGATGTAAAATGGCGGACGGCGCTGCGTTGTTATTCGATTGGCAACGGGGCAAGCGGTCGGACGTATCGCGGAGCAGCTAACCTCACTGCATTCCATGTGACTTAATCTCCAACTAATGCGCGCATCCCTGGATATCAAGGAAGATCAGTGTACCGGACAAAACTCTAGTGTTATTTCAAGATTCCCTTTATATTTGGCTACCATGCGGAAGACCATGAAAACGAAGATAAATCCATATTTCACCGCTACCAGCATTGAAACAGCCAACAGAAAACCCAAGCAACGATATATATGGCACACCCTGTATACACTAACGACTTGACGTGCCTTCCAAAGCACGAAAACGGTCGAATATGTAAAATCCATCAACATTCACCCATCTCAGACTCACATATCGCCGACCATGTTAGGTCCCTATCTAATAGGAGCAAGGCTATAACTATTATACTACCATGAATCTAAATACACTTATGATTCCTCTATACTTAAGCACATCTATTTAGCTCGTTCTGCATTGTTCTCCCATACCCTATAAATGCAATGTATACAAAAAGAATTGTAAAACTCTCATTTTAAAAAGAGTAACCGTGGAGTTTCTTGCCTTTCTTCTCCACAGGAATGACTTTCCGAACGGGTGGTAGAGTCTTAAGTAATCAATAATTTTCTCCTTTTGACTCTTCATAAGTGCATTTTGGTCTACATGAATAAAAAACCTTTAATTTTGGTTTTTGATTTTGACTGAGCACAAATCCAGACTTTTAAGAATATTTTGATAGAAAAGTCACACTACTTTCAACCTAAGCTAACAATTTCGCCATTTTCAACGAGATAGTTCAAATCAATTACCAATATCCTCAATAACTTTTCCATATCAATCTGCTTACCCCACACATAGGGATATTGCGTGATGTTACGAGTACGGGTTAATGGGTATTTAACACGGAGATGTTAAGTAAGATTGTATTAACCATCTTAAGGTCGGCAACTATTTGACCACTTTTATATTTTCTTTAAAACCGGGTCAACATAATGTTATTTAATAGTTAAGAATGTAAACCTGTGATAATAGGCACTTCGATTAGATGGATTCAAAACGTAACGACCAACGAAGCCGTCAAACTATTATTCATTTTTGTGTGTGTGTGTGAATGACAGCCTTTACAGCTTCACCGGATAAGAGGGCGAGCGTGCAACCACTGCGCTCGAGCCAGAAGGGTAAGCGGGCAAATAGCTCAAGAGCGCCTCAAGGAGGAACGGCCTCGGCTTGGGCAGTCGCTATAAGGCTAGCCATATACTAGGGGTCCCGCTTTGGTGCTCTGCACCGGCCGACGGGCAAGGCATTCTTCGACCTCGCCTGCGAGCTCGGTGTCTGATCCTGTATGCGGTATCTGTATCCGAAAGAAGAGATGTAAGGGCATCGGGAGGGTCGGTGAGAACATGCCGCGGACGGCGGTAGTCGCTGATAGAAGAGAACTATCAATAGGTTTTACTGCCTCGTCAGGTGGCGAATATTGCGCTTTTGGCTCACAAGGCCCTCAGTTCAAATCAATGTAATTCTTCTATCGAAAAATCACCAGAATCAGTCCGGAGTCTGGAATTGTGCCTGGTATGTGGAAATAGGCTCACCCCCTATTACATGAGACTTAACATTGTCGGCAAAAAGTAGATGTACGTAGTACACTTCTGCCACCCCCGCTTGGGTAATAAAGGCGTGACGGTTTTTATTTACATCGGAAAAACAAAACGTATATTTTGGAAATTTAACAATAATTGGCGGTCTAAGCTTTTTCAAGTTACGCTATCCAGTGGATCGAGTAGTTGCTGGTTCGATTCCCGCACAGGACAAGCCTTTGTATGACCCACAAATATTTGTTTTGGTCTGAGTGATTTTTGTATGTGTATTTCGTGTTTGTAAACGCACCCACGATACAGGGTTCCTGGTGTGGGGATACGTTTAGTTAAAAAAATCGTGACATTACTCTGCAATATTCGAATAGCTAGTGTCGAATTTCATTATGTTTATAGTGAGTTCTTCTCGAGGTTTCTTTGGCTATCATACGATAAGTAATTACATTGCGTATATACTATCTCTTTGGTAGTGGTTAAGACAATTTGGAAGTCCCATAGGTGGCTTGATAAGTTTCACCAGCAGGTGTCCACAAACCTGCCTCCACCGCACCGCACTGGCTCCTTGTGCTGGAGTATGATCTGTCTCTCTAACCTTGTGGCAGTGGTGTACTGTGTGCACCCACTGCCGCCGACGATATTTTTCTATAGAGAAATTCTTACCCGACCAAATAGACCGAGTCTTATCTGAAGGACAAGTCAAGAGTCTCCGCAACCGGCGAGCGTGTATGAGACGGACTATGAGAGTGGAGGAAACCAGGAGGTATGTAACGAAAGAGAGTTCTTATATCCAATAGCAAGGATGTTATCACCAGACACTAGCAATGAAGCAATCACACTAACCCAATCAAACCGTCACGCCTATATTCGCCAAGCAGAGGTGGCAGGGGTGTACTGAATACACCCACTTTTCGCCGACGATGTTAGGTTCCATGTAGTAGGAGGCGAGCCCATTGACATATACCGGCACAATTCCAGTCTCCGGACTCATACTGGGAAATTTTCGATGGAAAAACTTCATTTGTCCGACCTAGGATTTGAACCATAGACCTCATTGGTCTAGTGGCAAAGCGCATCGCTCGGTGATCACTAAGCCCATCTATTTATTTGATCCCTTGCGAAGAAGATAAAGAGTACACAGTTCAAAACGGTTTTTCCTTACATACCTCTCAGGCTTCCACTCTCATAGTTCGTCTCATACACGCTGGCCAGTTACGGAGACTCTGGACTTGCCCTTCAGATAAAGCACGGTCTATTTGGTCATGGTAATATACACCACATGTTCGGTACACTGTGCAACCGAACACCGTGTCAGCATTTTAGGCGATTAAGCAACATGCGAGCAGTTCGCATCGTCGGGTCAGTTTAAGTCAGGCTGTCGGACGCGTCGCTGTATCAATTTTGAATCAGTTTAGCATTCATAAATCATATCATTCACTATCATAGATCATCAGAGCTATCGAATGAAATATACAGTGTTTATCAAACTTAATAATTTACGCTGACATAGAGAGAATAGTGAGTGCAGGGAACAGAGTGAATGGTGCGATGGGAAAGCTACTTGGGAGCCGGCACTTAAGCCATAAGGCGCAGCTGGCCATACATAACGGAGTTCTTGTCCCAACGCTGTTATATGGTAGCGAGAGCTGGGTATGTAAGAAGGAGAATGAAAGTAGGATAAATGCGGTAGAAATGCGAGCTCTGCGGAAGATGTGCGGAGTGAAGCTGATCGACCGCATTACCAACAGCGTAGTAAGATAGCGAGTAGGTATGAAAGATAGTATCGGTGTAAAGATGAGAAAGGGCATGCTCCGTTGGTTCGGGCATATAGAAAGAATGCCAGAGGAAAGAATGACAAAACAGATATACAATGTGAAAGTGGAAGGATGCAGGTACCGGGGAAGACCTAGACTATCTTACCACGACCAAATAAACCGAGACTTATCTGATGGAAAAGTCAAGAGTCTCCGTAACCGGCGAGCGTGTATGAGACGAACTATGAGAGTCGAGGAAGCCAGAGAGGTATGTAAGGAAAGAACCTGTTGGAACTCTGTACTCTCTGCCCGCAAGGGATCTGGCGTGAGGTTATAGATAGATAGATAATAATTTAAATAAGTCTCAGAGCATATAAATATTAATAATATTAGCCCTGTTAAGAAACTGTCCCACCGTTGGGCACTGGCTTCCTCTCAAACTGAGAGAGTTTAGGCCATAGTCCACCACGCTGGCCCAGTGCGGGTCGGCGAACTTCACACACGTTCGAGAAACTTTCAGGCATGCAGATTTCCTTACGATGTTTTCCTTCACCGTTAAAACAAGTTCATTTTTAAAACACACATATTTTTATAAGAGACAGAGGTGCCCCAGGCACCCGAGACCTCTGACTTTGCAGTCCAACTGTTTAACCACTAGGCTATCCTTCTCGCATCAAACTTATCTACTATCATTTATCAGTCACTGAGTGGTACCCTCTACACCACGTATCAGTAGACGTGGAGTAGACAGGCCCTCCACTAAATGGAAAAATGACTTGTTGAAAGTCGGGAGTGAAAGCTCAAAGCACAAAGGTCGTCGTGGCAATCTTTGGGGCCTTAGACCTGTATTGGAAGTCTTCGATCTGATGTTAAAGATTCCTATGACTTCAAGTAATTCAGTAATATACACCGCTGCCATAGAGAGAAGAGTAAGTGCAGGGAACAGAGTGAGTGGTGCGATGGGAAAGCTACCCGAGAGCCAGCACTTATTCCAAAAGGCGCAACTGGCCATACATAACGTAGTGCTGGTCTCAAAGCTGTTATATACAAAATACAGGCTATGTCCTAGTTTGGGAGCCAGTTTTTCGGTAACGTAATGTTAACATTCCATGTTTACTAATGCTAATAAATGTAACACCTCAAATGTAATGTTATATGAGTGTAATAAATGATTATTATTATTATTATTATTATTATATGGCAGCAAGAGCTGGATACGTAAGAAGGAGAATGAAAGTAGCATAAATGCGGTGGAAATGCGAGCTCTGCGAAAGATGTGCGGAGTGAAGCTGCCCGACCGTATTCGCAACAGCGTAGTAGGTATGAAAAATAGTATCGGTGTAAAGATAAGAAAGACTGACAAAACAGATATACAACGCAAACCTACCTACCTAGACCTAGACTATCATACTTTGACCAAATAGACCGAGTCTTATCTGATCGAGTCTACTCGAACCTGCGACTATTATACACAATGGGTGGAGCGGCTTATGCTCTTAACTACTGCGCTAAATCGACGGTCCGTTATAAAAGGATTTGTACTCTTTGTCTGTTATCAATAAAATCTGAAACTACGGAACTGATTTCAATAATTCTTACATTAGAAAGCTATCCAGAAGTTCCTTAGATCCGGCAGGAGGCACTGTTATCGAACGGGTGCGAAGCCGCGGGAAACTGCGAGTCTTAGACCGACCCTAGATAGTTGCAAATGATCACAATTCAATTTAACATAACGCCATTAAGTCGCTCGTAAAATCGACAATTTAGCTATTAAATTAACAAATTCGTCAAATTAGCCAATAAACACTAGTATGTTTATTGCAAACTAGTTTTTACACCTGTCTTCGTGCGGTGGGAATGCATGGAAATTATCGAGCTTTCGCGGGTTCGATTCCCGCACTGGTCAAATATTTGTGTTACTCAGAAACCTCGATAAATAGATACAGGCTCACCGCATGCAAAATGGCACCACCATAAAGCAGGCAAAAGTGGATGGTACTAAAAAGTTAACAGGCTTCCGCTTTTTTGGAAATACGACTTTAAGTGATACGAGTAAGGTACAATATGACCTTATTTATGTTTATATCATAACTATAACTAGGTACTCACGAGGAATAAGGGAAGTTTTTTATGTAACTTTTGAACGGGACTGTGTTACTTGTTATTATATATATGTGTACAAATGTTGAAGCTGAGAGAAGCTGACCGACCGCATTAGCAACAGCGTAGTAAGAAAGCGAGTACGTATGAAAGATAGTATCGGCGTAAAGATGAGAAAGGGCATGCTCCGTTGGTTCGGGCATATAGAAAGAATGCCAGATGAAAGAATGACAAAACAGATATACAATGTGAAAGTGGAAGGATGCAGGTACCGGGGAAGACCTAGACTATGTTACCACGACCAAATAAACCGAGTCTTATCTGAAGGAAAAGTCAAGAGTCTCCGTAACCGGCGAGCGTGTATGAGACGAACTATGAGAGTGGAGGAAGCCAGAGAGGTATGTAAGGAAAGAACCTGTTGGAACTCTGTACTTTCTGCCTACCCCGCAAGGGATCTGGCGTGATGATATAGATAGAAAGATGTACAAATTTTTGTATATTAATTTTATGTTTTAAAAACGCATCTGTAAGACAAGTCAAGAGTCTCCGTAACCAGCGAGCGTGTTAGAACTATGAGAGTGGAGGAAGCCAGAGGTATGTAAGGAATGAACCTGTTGGAACTCTGTACTCTCTGCCTATTTCGCAAGGGATCTGGCGTGATGACATAGATAGAAAAACGCATCCATGACACATGCATAGTGGGCTTAGTTTGTAGTGTGGGCTATCGTATTTGTAGGTGAATCTTGTAAAACGCCAAGTCACTTGTCATGCCAAGCTGAGCTACGCAAAACCACGCTAAGTCAAAGCCAGGCTACGCGACGATCGTCGATTTTCCTGTCAGTGTTGCGAGTCGAGCCGCCATGTTGACACATCCCTTGACAGAAGGACCAATCATTTCCCCAGACACACATAAAGTGTCGCTATGAGTATGAGCGAAAAAGTCATTTGTTTGCTAAAGCGTGAGCTAAGCGTATCGATTTGTCTTCTATACCTACTCTCTACTGTAGCCTTCTCTATAGGCATATGCATCTTGGCGTTTCGAGTGTAGCGTAGTAGTGGCGTTTCGCTTCAGCTGTCATTTCAGTTACAACGTGTTTGAGTAAAATAAAAATATTTTCAGTGTTTTAAAAAATATCATGGCAGAAATATAGCACTGTGTTTTTTGTAAAAATTCAGATGCACATTTAACAATGTTTACAGAAGAGACGTTAAAGAAGTGTCGAATAATAAAAAAATCTACTCCAGAAGCAAAATCAGTAAATATATATCAGTAAATATAATCAGCCATATCTTAGCAAGTAAGACGAATTTTTTGCATGTCAACATGTTGTGACTAAAGGTGTATGAACCTTTTTATACTAAAATGAGACCGCAAATGTACCTACCAACTTTTATGCAAATAAATAAATTACGGAAAATTCATCAGCAGTCAGTTCATCGACATCTGAGTTGGATACAGCATGTATTGAGCAACAATCATCTATTCCACAGCTTCTAAGTCCAGCAACTTCTTCTGTACCTGACCCTAGTACAACACCTGAGTCAACTATTATACCTGAGCAAGTTAAACCAGTTCCATCAAATTTACCTGAAAATAATGTACAGATGGAAAATATTGATTTACCTTCCGAAACTAATACTTTGGTTGAACATAATGCAAGTACTGATAAAAGCAATTCTACCTATATATTTTATGATCAGAAGACTAAAAATCATCGCTCAAAAAGATTACCTTTATACTCATGTGATAAAAAGATTTACTTTCTAAATCAGAACAATAAAATGAAAATGATAAGGACTTGATTTATAAACTAGTAAATAATTCGCTTTCAAAAATTTGTTTATAAAACATCAATAAAAAACACCCAAAAGTAATTGGCATGATCTTCAGTTTTTGAGGGAATATCTGTTATTATTGATGAAAATATAATAAAAAAGGACGATGTTATTTTTTGACTTATCTTCATAGACATTGTATAGAGTTATTAAATGAAATTGAAGAACGGGATTCTGGAAAAATTACAGGAAATTTTACACCACACAATTTAGAATTGAAAATGACAAAAAAATTTAATAAACAGATTAGATTTTTGATAGTACAAAATTAAAAGTAGTACCTCCTGAAAATTAAGAGATTATTGATGAACAATCGTTACAAAATATGAAAGAAGAAGATATATAACACCAAGCTGCTTTATTACGAAAACTATCTATGTTCTACTATGTTCGATCTTGTTCCCTGTCATAATATTTTATGTGCAATAAAGTGTATTATTATTATTATATGTATCTCGCTGAGATTCACGGGCTTTACCCGGACCTTTGAAAGGCTTGCATGGGGACATGGGTCCAACACGTAGAGGCCCTTTGCGAGAAGTTAATGTTATGTAAGCCACCTGCTGAGATCACTTGCTGAAAATGAAGAAACATAACCAGCGAACTGACCCCGGCAGGTGCAAGGACTATTGTAAATTATGGAAAGAAACAAGGACTATGTAAATGAGGTTTGATGGACAAAAACTGGACTATTTCAAAGGGGACGGACACCGGCCATAATTAGTGATACCTAATTACCCGTGGCCGGCGGTGACTCGCCGCTTACTAGATGGGCCCTCAAACGGTCGTCCTAGGACAACTGAGGGCAACACCGGTGTGAGCGGCTCAGGGGTGTAGAGAGGTGTGCTGCGCTTTCTCCGAAGTTACTCGCGGCGTTATGCCCTTTAACACTTCCACCCCTGGAGTACATCGACGTAGGAACGCATTATCTTCCTACGTCGATATAGCTCTCACGGCTCCTCTCTGGACGGCCAATTAAGGCTAGCCAGAGCCGAGAGTCCTGCAGGCACCCTTCGGTTTCCACTCGACCGACGAAGACACGCCGAGTTAGGGGCCCTGTTCGACTCTCTGAAGCACTCGGGTCCGTGGTGTCGTTACTCACCAACAGCTCGCCACAAGCTGCCCTGCGGGCTTATTATTATTATTATTACGATTTGCAAGCTGAAAAAAAAAGTTGCCACAACGTAACGCACAAGACTTAAAAGAAGGTAATATCGGTACCACAAGATTTAAGACTTTTACTTCACTCTGATAGCCGGTAGTAATCGAAAACGTAAAAACAACTCAAAATGTATTCGTCAAGTAAAATCTTATTTAAAGGTGTCGTATATGGTGTCCACAACGGAAAATGGAGAGTACCAGGAAGAATTATGAAGTTGGCAATTTAGACATATTCACTAACTTATAACTGGAGCAAAATGTATTTAACACAATACAGAAATTTAGTTGTGAAGTCTACAACGTGGCTGGAATCATTGATGTAGATGCTGCCAGACTGCAACTATTTGCCTCCACATACATGGTTCCCGATTTTAATGAAGAGTTTAACCGGAAAAATGTTTAGAACTTTGATGCAAGTAATATACCACCATGCAAAAGCGAGCTTTTGTAGCAGTTTCCACGAGCTAATTACATTATTAGTCCCTGGAATAATGCTCATATAAAGGTACTTAGTAAAAAAGTAAAAGTAGTCCTGAAAATGCCTGTGACATGCCGAGACGTAAACACTTACAGTAGGGCTGGTCCATAGGCTCAAAGTCGCGCAGCGACCTATGGAGCGGGCTATGCTCGGAGTCTCTTTGAGGGATAAACTCCGAAATGAGGTTATCCGTCAAAGAACCAAAGTAGTTGACATAGCTCGCAGAGTGAGCTCGCTAAAGTGGCAGTGGGCTGGCCACGCCTGTCAAAGAACCGATGGCCGATGGAGCAGACGAGTTCTAGAGTGGAGACAGCGACTCGGCAAACGTCAGGTAGGCCGCCCCCCAGCTAGGGGGACCGACGACCTGAAGAAGGTCGCAGGGTGGGACTGGATGCGGAAGGCGGAGGACCGTGTATTGTGGCGCAAATTGGGAGAGGCCTATGTCCAGCAGTGGACTGTAATAGGCTGATTTGATTTAGTCCTGAAAAAATTGGGTAGACGTTGAAAGATAATGAATATCATTTCAACTGGTTTGATGGAGACCAATTACCGGGCTTCGTTAGTGAATCACTTCAAGAAGAATCAGGTATTCTACTTTTATTTTAAATTATTTATATAAACTTGTATCTATTTGATTCTTAATTGTATTTTTTTTTTACAGAGGAAAAAGCTAAGTATTCTGATGATGACTATGAAGATATTCAATACCAATATTGGATGGATGATGAATTATCAAACTTCAAAGATGATAATAATGAAGATTGAAAAAAATAAGAAAAAAGATCACAGCTTACTTATTAATGGATAATAATTAATATTTATAATAATGAATAATAATATTATTAAATACGGCCCAAAATTCTGTAGAAAGTGCCCGTCTCATTGCCGCCAATGCATGGGAATCAGGGTTGTGGTTGCAGGCCTTCCCATCCGCAAATATTGGAACACTGATGGACTCCACCTCTTTTAGATTAGCAGCATGTTTGAGACTGGGTACTGCCTGCTTTGTGCCTCATCGCTGCCGCTGTGGCAAGACAGTCGATCAGCTTGGACACTATGGACTCTAAGTGTCTGCGGAGCGCGGGAAGAATGTTTCAGCATTCAAGCCTCAACGACATCATTGGTTGGGCTCTTGCCACCGCTAATGTGGCTGCCGTTTTGGAGCCAAATAGCTTGTCGCGTAGCGATGACAAGAGGCCGGATGGGATGACCCTTATTCCCTGAAAGATGGGGCGGCCCTTGGAATGGGATGCTACTTGTGTCGAGACCCTGGCACCGTCCCACCTTCCAGCGTTCATTGTTGAGGCTGGAGCTACCGCTGCGGCTGCTTGATCCCTCAAACGGCGCAAATATACCAACCTTGACAGGGGTTATATGTTTGAGCCGTTTGGGGTATAGACGCTTGGTCCGTGGGGTCCTGGCGCACATCACATTTTCGGAGATATTTCTAAATTGCTGATCGATGTCACTGGTGAAGAGAGGACTGGTTCTTACCTCGCACAGAAGATAAGCATTGCCATACAACGTGGCAATGCGGCCAGCCTTCTGGGCACACTGCCAAGCGGCAGCGATTTAACACAAATATATTTTTTGTAAATATTAATTATATTCGTCTATTTGAACATTTGCAGATATTTTGTGTATATAGTTTCACAAACCAGAAGTAGGTTAAATTAAAAAAAAAGAAACTGAAGATAACCTAAATCACAATCTTTAATTCTATTACATTTACAAGTACTTAATCCAGCGAGTAGGTATGAAAGATAGTATCGGTGTAAAGATGAGAAAGGGCATGCTCCGTTGGTTCGGGCATATAGAAAGAATGCCAGAGGAAAGAATGACAAAACAGATATACAATGTGAAAGTGGAAGGATGCAGGTACCGGAGAAGACCTAGACTATCTCACCATGACCAAATAAACCGAGTCTTATCTGATGGAAAAGTCAAGAGTCTCCGTAACCGGCGAGCGTGTATGAGACGAACTATGAGAGTCGAGGAAGCCAGAGAGGTATGTAAGGAAAGAACCTGTTGGAACTCTGTACTCTCTACCTACCCCGCAAGGGATCTGGCGTGAGGTTATAGATAGATAGACAGATAGATAATCCAAAAAAAAATACAATTGGAATGAATAATTCTAATAATAGATCTCTAGACACGTCCAGCACACCCAAGCGCTTCAACAAAAGTGAGTGCCGACGACACTGTCGCTTTGAAATCTGCCACTATCCCCACTAAGCAATCCCATTCCACACGCGACACGAAGACGTTGCGCCAGGCTCCGCCCCCTTACTGGGTGATAATTTTAACAATAGATTATTTTTTTTATTTTAACTGTGTAAATATGTAATGTTCCTATTATATTAAGTTGCTCTTGTAAATAAAAGATTCTATTAATATTTAAATGAATGATTTCGAAATTTTTTGTCTAAAAATTCTTAATTTTTCACTTATTTTTTTGGTTATGGTTGAAAACCATATATTTCTGGAATATATACCCAATAAAAAACATTCTTCATAGTTTAACAACAGTACGTCCATAATTTTCATTACGAGTTAAAATTTATTCAAATTTAATTATTCTATATTTATTGTTATAATTAATCTATCTATCTATCTATAACCTCACGCCAGATCCCTTGCGGGGTAGGCAGAGAGTACAGAGTTCCAACAGGTTCTTTCCTTACATACCTCTCTGGCTTCCTCGACTCTCATAGTTCGTCTCATACACGCTCGCCGGTTACGGAGACTCTTGATAATTAAGCGTGAAAATATTACTAAAAACTTCCATAAAATATTAATAACATACATTTAATGAGGCTTTGATATAAAACTATCTTATTCATGCTTGTACTCATACTCATAGCGACACTTTGTGTGTCTGGGGAGATAATTGGTTCCTCTGATTGGTCTGGCTGCTAACAAAAAGTTTTAAAATAGTTCCCTCAATATCATATATAAAATCAAGACTTATAATATAAGTAATAGACCGTGTCTTATCTGAAGGGCAAGCCAAGAGTCTCCGTAACCCGCGAGTGTGTATGAGACGAACTATGAGAGTGGAGGAAGCCAGAGAGGTATGTAAGGAAAGAACCTGTTGGAATTCTGTACTCTCTGCCTACCCCGCGAGGGAGCTGGCGTGATGATATAGATGGATAGATAGATAATATAAGTATAATAATATCAGCCTATACTGCCTACTGAGAGAGATTAGGTCATACTCCAACACGCGGACCCAGTGCGGGTTGATGGAGGCAGGTTTGTGGCCACCTGCTGTTGGAACTTATCAAGCCGCCTTTAAGGCTTCCAACTCCGCTTAACGACTACCACGTTAAGTGGTGGTCGGGACCAACGGCTTAACGTGCCTTCCGAAGCACGGAGATGCTCGAATATGAAAATGCCCCAAACTGCCACATCTCAGGCCGACCGAATCGAACGCTGCTTAACCTTGGTAATCGGTAAGAACACCGCGGTCGCACAGCGCTACGAGCGCCCCTCAAATACAATACAAGTAAAGTTATAACATTTTTGAGAGTTTTCAAATGTCTGGCAAAAGTTACCACCGACGAAAAGTGTCTGGCAATATTTGCTTTTCATTTTTAACAATATTTTCTAAAACATACGTAAAAATCAGCACTGAGAATTAAAGAAAAGTAAGTACTATTTTTACATCGCCTGCCAGATGGACCGACGATCTTGTGAAAATCGCGGGAAATCGTTGGATGCAGGTGGCATCGGACCGGTTACGCTGGAAAGCGATTGGGGAGGCCTATGTTCAGCAGTGGACAAGTATAGGCTGAAATGATGATGATGATGAAGTACTATTTTTACCTGCCTTTAGCACCTGGTACCTGAGAAATGGCTGCCGGGTCAAGCTAGCAGGTATGCATACACCCAGAGTACATACTATTACTACTTTATCCCATACACTTTATTACTGAGAAAATAAGTAATGTCTGGGGGCCCTGGGATCTTGCTCGGACGCGGTCGTATCCGGTGGTAGATCAGTAAGCTAGAAAAAGAATGTAAATGACAATTTGTTGTGTTGTTGGTTTCGTGGTGAATGTTGTTTGCGATCACGAGGTCCAGGTTTCAAATCCAAGGTAGTTTATCTGTCGAAAATTTCCAGTATCATTTGACGGACGATTTAGCGCAGTGGCTAAGAGCTTAAGCCGCTCCGCCTACTACGTCTAATAGTCGCGGGTTCGATTCCCGCACGGGACAAATCTTTTTGTGATCCACAGTTATTCGTTCCGGTCTGGGAATTTTCATGTTTGTAAACGCACCCACGACAAGGGAATAAATCCTAGTGTGGGGCTACGTTTTAAAAAGTCGAAGTCTGGAAGTTTTCCCCGGTATATGGTCATAGGATCGCCTCCTAATTCTTGAAACTTAACATCGTCAGCGAAAAGTGAGTGTTTACAGTACACCTCTGCCACCCCCGTTTGGGGAATATAGGCGTAGCGGTGTTTGCGGACAACAAGCGGAGGTGGCAGAAGTGTACCGAGTACACCGACTTTTGCCGACGATGTTAGGTCCCATGTAATAGGGGGCGAGCCTACTCGCATACCGGGCACATTTGCAGACTCCGGACTGGGAATTTATCATTAGAAAAATTATATTCGTCCGACCCAGGATTTGAACTAGACCAACGAGGCAGTCAAGTTTCATTTTGAGTTTTGAGTTTTATTTTTGCAAAAATGTGGTCTTTTGTGTATAAACTATAGCAATTTCCGTATATATGCAATTATCTTGCAAAACGTACTATTCATATCTTAAAATATAACTTTGAAATTCATTTCCCGTACGAAAACCGGCTTCAAAAGGTCTCTTGTTCAAATATTCATGTTTATTTTGTTTGTATGTAATAAAGCGTTGAATTTATCTAAAATAAGTACATACACATCTTAAATGGTTTGTTAGTCTAGTAGTAAATAGATCGGCTAGCGATCACGAAGTCCTGGGTTTGGAGGAAATGATATTAGCCTTTTAACACTTTTTAATACACTAGATAGTAACGGTGTAAAGACAAGAAAAGGTATGCTCTGTTGGTTCGGGCACATAGAAAGAAAGAAAGAAAAGACATTTATTCAACCACACTCACATAATAATTGAAATACTAAAATTTATAACTAATATAATAAGAAAAAAATAATAACATAAAAAATAATAACAAAGATTAACAAAAGAAAAAAAATAAGCTAGCCAAAACATTTACAGACACAAGAGGCTGTGTGGGGTTGAATAGGATACTGCCACAGCATATTGCTACATCATGGTGCAGCGCTGGTGTTCTGGCATCACCACTAAGGGTGACGTCAGAGATGCCAACCTGGACTAAAGAGGAATAAATAACAATATACTTATATAAATATCCGTATAGACTTTTGTTTTTTGCCGTAATGGCGACAAGAAGCCAATTTTTATAATTTACTGTTATACTCTATTACTACTTGACATTGGCGAAATACACTGTTAAAGTGTGCGGCCATTAATTAAAATAAGAAGAAGAAGAATAATGGCATTGACATTGACAGATGATATTTAACAGACTAAAATAGCCACGTCATTGCCTTTGCTCTAAACAAAAGTTTTGTTTTATGGAAAACGTAATAAAAAACAATACCCAGTGACCATTAAAATACCTTACAACACTTACACTTAAGCCCAGTGAATTAATTCATATTATAACAGGGTAACCCAAACCTTATAGAGTGCTATTATATTTAATTATTTACTGTTATTGGTGGAATACAAATATTGTATAGCCGTATAGACAGAAGGGAAAGACTAATTTAGATTACATTACATTACAATGTGGACAGTTAAAATAAACTACCTCCTCATAAGATACCTCCATAGCAAGGCGTGCGATTACTTGTGGTGAGTAAAGCTGCTATTCTTTTTGAGCAATCGGCAGAAGCGTTTTGAGCTTTTTTTTAAAATCGCTTAAAGTTTTAAGGGCACGAACAGGCGGGGGCAGATCATTCCAACATCGAGAGGCAGCAAATCTGAAGGAACCACGAAATGCCATTGACCTGTGTCTCGGTGTGTGAAATACGAACATACTGATCCGTCTCGGCTGCTCAGATTGTGATTGGGCCCATGTGAGTTTCTCATATAGATATTTGGGGGTTTAGTCGCAATGACCCTAAACAGCAGCGAAGCAAAATGGAGCTTCTTGCGCGCTGCCATTTTTAAAAGGTTTGATGCATTCAAAAATAGAGTGGTATGTGAGCGAGGGGCAACCTGGAAACAAAATCGACCACATGCATTCTGTACGCGTTGGATTAATTTTTCAGTTCTACTGAGCAGGCAGGGACCATATACAACGTCACATGAATTAAGTTTCGATAGAATCAAGGATTCACAAAGCAATAGCCTGATCTCCTCGCTCAGGTAAGGCCGAATTTTATACATTAATCTTAGTCGATAAAAACAGTTACGTGCACCCCCAGCTACATGTTTTTCAAAATGCAATCCGCTATCCAGAATTAGCCTAGATTCCTAGCTTCAGTAACACCCTCAACAGTCTGACCATCGACTACAATATTAAAAGAATGTCAGAAGAAAGAATGAAAAAAAAAAATATACAATGCGAAAGTGGAAGGATGTAGGTACCGGGGAAGACCTAGACTATCTTACCATGACCAATGAGACCGTCTTATCTGTAGGACAAGTCAAGAGTCTCCGTAACCGGCGAGCGTTTATGAGACGAACTATGAGAATGGCTACCCCGCAAGAGATCTGGCGTGATAATACAGATAGATAAATAAACGCACGGCACAGCCCCACAAATAATTCCGGGGCATTTTAAACAGATGAAATCATAGATAACTATCAAGTTACCACGAAACAATAGATGTGGCCTTTGACGAATTGATTCTGTACACAAATGCTAAACGCGTAGCGTGACCACGCTTTCTACTATGTGGTGGGACTGTCACTGCAATGGTTTATTTATTTATTTTAATAAGACAACACTTGCGCCAGAAGGCCATACTCAACGGAGTGCTTGTCCTAACTCTGTTATAATGAGAGTGAGAGATGGGTATGTAATAAGGAGAATGACATCAGGATAAACGCAAGCTCTGCGGAAGATGTGCAGAGGCAAGGTGACCGAACGGGTTCGCGACAACGTAGTATGAAAGAAAGTATCGGTGTGGAGATGAAAATATAGCTCAAGCATATAGAAAAAATGTCGGAAGGAAGGCTGATAAAACAGATATACAATACGAAAATGGAAGAATTTAGGTACCGGAGAAGACCTAGACTATTCTTTCATGACCAAATAGACCGTGTCTCATGTGAAAGGCAAGTTGTGTGTCCCCGTAAACAGCGAGCGTGTATGGGGCGATTCATGAAACTGGAGGAAGCGAGAGGGGTATGAAGGAAATATCTTGTTGAAACTCTGTAATTTTTGCCTACCTCGCATGGGATCTGGCATGATGATATAGACAAAGATAGATAGAAATATGATAATCTCTTTGTCCCAAAGTATTTCTTAACAAAATGGTCACATTACGTATGATTCACGCATCACACCGTCAAACATTGAAATAGTTGGTTCAAATAATATGATCTTCTAATATGAGGAAATCATGTGAAGTGCTGAGGTCGACGATCGTCATATCCCCGGGGTCTTACCAACTTCCGTTTGAAGATCCCAGTGGCAAAATGCCTTGGCAAAAGAGCGGGGATCACAGCGCGAATTTATTATTTATAGCGGCCCGTCCCGGCTTCGCACGGGTGGACATTATTGAAGTTTTAGTAGGGATCCATAATTTTTTCTAGTAATAAATATAGTCTTTGTTACTCAGGGATAATTTAGCATTCTAATGATGGCAGAATTTTTGAAATCGGTCCTTTAGTTTTTGCGTGTATTCGTTACAAACATACAAAAATACAAATCTTTCCTCTTTACAATATTAGTGTATATTAAGATTGCCAGTCATTATGGCTGCAATCTTGGACCGAAGACGTACCGCAGCGCGGGCTAGGGCGTCCCTCCGAGGCGACGCGTCCCCGTCGGTACGAATATAGGTGGAAGCGGCGATGGGGGCCGCCACCCATCACGCCGGGCCCGAACTGGCGAGTCGTGGGGTGCAGAGTGCCGAATAGGCACTTGGAATGTAAGAGGTGGTATGGAAGATAAGATGCATGAGGTGATTGATGTGATGAAAGAGAGACGCCTGGATGCTCTGTGTGTAACAGAGACTAAGCGGAGGAGCAGTGAAACCTGTGATCTTCCTGATGGAACGATGGCTCTGTGGTCTGGGGTACCGCAGAGCAGTCGTGCCAGCATGGGGGTGGGTATCTTGCTGTCCCGTCGCCTGGCCTCTGGAGTGAGAGATTATGGCCTGTGCGATGCGAGACTTCTCTGGGTCCGTTTAAAACTGGGTGTCACTAGAGTATTTTTGGTCGCAGCGTATGCTCCCGTAAGCTCGTCGACACCCCAGGACCTTGAGAAGTTTTGGGATAATGTCAGGGAAGTTCTGGATTTGGCTGAGGCTAACGAAAAGGTGATTCTGTGTGGCGATCTGAACGGATGGGTAGGAACCAGGCGGCAAACCTGCGACGCTGCTCTGGGTCCTTATGGTGATAAGAGAGTGAATGATGCAGGTAAGCTCATTGTAGATGTTTGTTTGGAAAGGGGTCTCCTTGTGTCTAATACGATATTCCAGCATAAGGACATACATATGTATACGTGGAGAAGGAATGAACAAAAAAGCATGATAGATCTGATCCTGGTTGATAACCGTCTCCGAAGCAAACTACAAGATACGCGTGCGTATAGAGGCCCCACTCTGGAATCAGACCACTATCTCGTAGTTGCGCGGTTTAGTGGTCTGTTCAGGAAGTGGAGGCACTGGCGAGAGCGTATCCCCTTCGGAGACCTTGAAAGAATAAAGGTTGAAAAGTTGCAAGATGAGAGCGTGAGGAGAATGTATGAAGACAGAGTCCGGGACAAGCTTTTGACAGCAGGCTCTTCGGACTCAAATGTAGATAAATGCTGGAATAGCCTGAAAGAGAGTTTGGTGGAATCCGCGAAAGAAGTATGTGGTTGCTCAAAGAAGCATATTACAGCAAAAGGTGATGCATGGTGGGATGCGGAGTTGCAAAGCTCCGTAGAAAGTAAGAAGAAAGCGTGGCAGGACTATGTATCTTCTTTGAACCTGAATGCCAGTATGACAGAGATGAGGAAGGAAATATACCGGCAATGCAAGAATGCCACTAAAACTTTAGTGAAAGAAAAGCGTGAAAGAGCCAGTTTGATTGAGGAGGAGACGCTGGCGAAGAACTTCGAGAACAACACCAAACTCTTTTGGAGCAAGGTGAGAAAGGCTCGAGGTGATTCGTCAGGCTCCAGAATGGAAAGGATAAAATCTAAAGATGGTGACATTCTTGCAGACACACAAGCTGTGCTAAACCGGTGGTGTGAATATTTTGGAGAAATGTATGGAGATGACCCGGATGCTGATGCCGCAGACGTGCCCAAAGGCGAGATTGCGGCACCAGAATCAACGGAGGACATCACTATGGAAGAAGTTGAATGGGCGATAGGAAGTATGAAAAATGGTAAAGCTGCGGGAGTAGACATGATATCTGCCGAGATGATCAAATATGGTGGAACTTACGTCCGGGACACTTTCCGGGCCCTTGCAAACCTTTGCTGGAGGACCGGTAGAGTCCCTACAGATTGACGCCGCGCAGTCATAGTACCCTTGTATAAAGGCAAGGGTTCACAATATGACTGCGCCAATTACAAAGCCATCAGTTTGATCAGCTTGGCAGCCAAGGTGTACGGTAAAATTATTGAACGGAGAATGCGCGTGAAGTCCGATGGAATGTTGTGCGAGGCACAAGGGGGTTTCAGGTCTGGAAGAGGATGTTCGGATCAAGTCTTCTCCCTCCGCAACATCGTAGAGAAGCATCTGGCAGTGGGGCGGAAGGTTTTCTGCGGTTTTGTAGATCTGGAGAAGGCATTTGACAGAGTTGTGCGAAAGAGACTTTGGGACATTTTGCCAGAGTATGGTATAGATGGCACTCTGTTGCTAGCCGTCCAGTCCACTTATGTGGACTGCAAGGCATGCGTACGGGTGGGTGGTAACAGATCACCCTGGTTTGACGTTAAAATCGGCGTCAAGCAGGGTTGCGTTTTGTCCGCTAGACTGTTTATAATATATCTGGATAAAAGTCTTCAAAGACTGAAAGCGATGAATGAAGGTGTACAAATGGGTGACTTAGTAGTAAACCATCTTCTTTATGCAGATGACGCGGTTTTAATAGCACCAACAGCCACTGATCTGCAAACACTAGTCACAGTTATGAAAGACGACTGCATGATCAATGGCTTACACTTGAATGTGAAGAAAACCAAGATTATGGTTTTTGAAAGGGAAGAAACCAGAACGAATGTAAGGATTGTGGTCGGTAACGATGTGCTGGAGCAAGTGAATGAGTTTGTATATCTTGGATGCACCTTCAGTAAGGATGGAAAATACACCGCTGACATAGAGAGAAGAGTGAGTGCAGGGAACAGAGTGAATGGTGCGATGGGAAAGCTACTTGGGAGCCGGCACTTAAGCCATAAGGCGCAGCTGGCCATACATAACGGAGTTCTTGTCCCAACGCTGTTATATGGTAGCGAGAGCTGGGTATGTAAGAAGGAGAATGAAAGTAGGATAAATGCGGTAGAAATGCGAGCTTTGCGGAAGATGTGCGGAGTGAAGGTGACCGACAACGAAGCATTAGCAACAGCGTAGTAAGACAGCGAGTAGGTATGAAAGATAGCATCGGTGTAAAGATGAGAAAGGGCATGCTCCGTTGATTCGGCCATATAGAAAGAATGCCAGAGGAAAGAATGACAAAACAGATATACAATGTGAAAGTGGAAGGATGCAGGTACCGGGGAAGACCTAGACTATCTTACCACGACCAAATAAACCGAGTCTTATCTGATGGAAAAGTCAAGAGTCTCCGTAACCGGCGAGTGTGTATGAGACGAACTATGAGAGTGGAGGAAGCCAGAGAGGTATGTAAGGAAAGAACCTGTTGGAACTCTGTACTCTCTGCCTACCTCGCGAGGGAGCTGGCGTGATGATATAGATAGATATAGGTAAAATCAAAAACAAAAAACCACCAAAAAAACTTTCTCGTTATGTCAAACTTGTCTATGGTAAATTAAAAAACGCACGTGTGACATGAAGGTAATAGCAAAACATTATTATAATCTTTGCACCAAACGATAAGAAATTGAGAAGAATGGCGCATAATCATGAATCGCATCAAATGATCCTTATAAGTCTCTACCAATAATATATCGATGCATATCCGACGAAGTTAGATTTGGTACAGTGACAATTTTAACTAACGTGATTAAAAGCACGTTTGCGTTTTGTCATTTACCGGCCATTCGCTTACGTCAAAGGCTTCATATGATCCTTGAACCAGTTGAGTCAGGAGATATCGGTATTTCTGACCTGACGTCATGTCATTTTCATAATAATGCATGTGGAAGATTGCCAGAAGGATCTGGTAGGCAAATTTCATTGTTTGATATACGAAGTAATGGTTCTATGTCCCTACGCAAGCCTTCTAAAGGACTGGGTCATTATTCGCTATAACCAAACGCGGTACGTTACGATAACATGGTGAAATGATCATGTAATGGTATTCTGCGAGCTGTTGGAGTACTAGTTAACTATCATTTCAAAAGTTTATCGTAATTCGTCGTTTTTCCTGTTTATTTGTTCATGGCAAATAAAAGCCCAGGACGGGAACTATGATTCTATTATTATCGTCTATCTATATCTTCACATAAGATCCCTTGCAGGGTGGGCAGAGAGTAGAGAATTCCACAGGTTATGTCCTTACAGACCTCACTTAATTCCACTCTCATAGGTCGTCTCATACACGCTCGCCGATCACGAAGACTCTTGACTTGGCCATCAGATAAGACGCGGTCTATTTGGTCATGGTAAAATAGTTTAGTGGGCAGGCCCCTCAATACATAATATCAGCCTATGCTGTCCCAACTGTTGGGCAAAGGCCTTCTCTCACAAATCGAGGTGAGAGTGATTAGGTCAAACTCTACCACGCGGACCCAGTGCGGATTGGTGGACGCAGGTTTGTGGCCACCTGTTGTTGAAACTTATCTAGCCACCTCTAAGGGTTCTAACTCGGCTTAACGACTACCAGATTACGTGGTAACCAGGACTAGCGGCTTAACTTGCCTTTCGAAACACGGAGACGCTCGAATATAAATATGCCACAAACGGTCACCCATCTTAGGCCGACCGCATCGCCCGCGGCCTTACCTTGGTTCCTTTGGAGCTCCCACCCCCCCTCCCCCCAAATGAACCTTTAATCTGGTGAAAGTCGCAGGTTAAATCTGTATACGTACAGAACAAAAGCTGATCGTCGTGGCGATATTTGTAAGAAGATGATAGTATAGAGGGGATTCGGCGGGAGGTCGAAGAGTGATGTTGTCAATTGACGGACGATTTGGCGCAGTGGTTAAGAGCTAAAGCCGCTGCGCCCGCTGTGTCTAATAGTCGCGGGTTCTTCCCGCACGTGACAAATCTTTGTGTAATCCACAATTATTTGTTCCGGTCTGGGTATTTGTGTATGTGAATTTTCATGTTTGTAAACGCACCCACGACGCAGGAATATCCAAGTGTGGGGCTACGTTTAAAAACTTAAGTCCTAATTTCCAAAACTTGTGTTATTTCGAATAATAATGTGTAATGTTGTTAGAATATTACCCATAACGTATTCCTATATGTGCATGAGTGAAGGTAATTGAAACGAAGTGATAAAACGTGCCTATTCGATTTCCCTCAAAACGGCCGTTGCAATTGGTATGTAAAGAATCCATCGCTTTACTTTTTTACTTACTACTTTTAGCTTATTATAAATTATAATAATCGTACTAATATTATAAATGTAAAAGAATGTATGTTTGGATGTTTGTTACTCAATCACCCAATAACGGCTGAACGGATTCGATGAAATTTAGCACACAGATAGTTGATAACCTGGATTAACATATAGGATACTTTATATCTCGAAAATATGTTAGGTTTCTGTCTAGTCAAGTTAACGCGGGCGAAATTGCGGACAGAAACTAGTAAGTAAATAAAATTTTGTCCGAAATGAGATTCGAAGATACTACCTCGATTACGAGGTAAAAGAATTGTCGTTTTCTTTGCGTTTCGACGGCAAACATGCTATAGTTATATGGAAGCAGCTTAGAATGCGGCTACATTGACTGCATTGTCGGAGGCAGCATCCTGCGTGTGTTAGGGGATGCAGGGCACGATATAAGGTGGGGCATCTTTTGGGTTACGCCGCACAAACACTCTAAATTGGTACCGTCCGTGAATCCCCACCTGAACATGTTTCGTCTGTGTGGCCGACCTGGGTCCGAAGTCGATTTAAAGATTTCCAGACCGGTCATGGTAATGTATGTCCAGGTGGGAGACTCAGCAGGTGAAACAAAGGGATTTGGTAGGGATATTCCTTCCTTCCAGAGATTGCACCTCGCTTTTGTTGGCTCTAAGGTAAAAGTATGGTAAGACTGGCTATTAAGCCAACCTTACCACGCTTTCAAGTAGTAGGCATGCGTGCATGCTTGTACCCATGCATGCATACTAATTGAACTAGACATTTCATCAGCCAGCCACACGACCAGCTTTCAGCTGCGACCTTTACAAGGGCATTCGTCCATCTTGCAGTGGGCCTGCCTACGCCAAATCTTCCGGCACAAGGTCGACTCCATAACCTTTCATTTGTTAAATGAAGGAGGCATTTCTTAAATGTAAAAAAATAATGAAACGTGACTCCAAGATTTCAATCGATTTTAAAACTCTGCTTGTCCCACAGTGAATAAAAAACCGTGAGCAATGATTACACAATCGTAACATCCATTGTGTTTCGAGTTTGAACTTTAATCAAATATGGATGACATATTTATCTTAAAATCTCTTTAAAGTCAAGGATTTGCTAAGAATGAAAAATGAAGGGTTTAATTTTAAAACACGTTCACACAAAAACAGTAGTCCCACTCTAAAAATTATTGCTGTCTCATGGGTGCGTTTAAAAACATTTGTGGGTTTATTTGTCCCGTACGGCATGAAACCTCGACATGTTGATTTACAGAACAAACGCCTTAAACCTTTGATCTAGCGGAGCAGGCCATAGTGTTTATCTTCTATTTGTCTTTTAACATACTTAAAAGAGAAGGTATGAGAGTGGAGAAAGCCAGAGATGGTCCCTACAATGTCCCTACAAGCAGCACCCGTTCATGAGTATGGCTACTATCTGATAAATCGTATACCTGATTTCATGATATTACTACCACATATGAGAATGAAAGTAGGGTAAATGCGGTCTGCAGATGTATGAAGTCGAGCTGGTCGACCACGTTCGCAAGTCAAGAGTCGCTGTAACTTGGGAGCGTGTATGAGACGAACTATGAGAGTGAAGGAAGCCAGAGAGGTTTGTAAGGGAATAATCTATTAGATCTCTGTACTCTTCGCCTACCCTGCAAATATTATTTGGTCAGGGTGTTTGTGTATATAAATCTCATGTTTGTGAACGCCCCCGCGACGCATGAATAAAGGTTGCGCCACATAGCCAAAAAATTAAATAACCTATAGTAATTAACATTTAGAAGGGTACAGGAAAAAAAGGGGGCAGAGGTTTTTCTTTTCTTCGCCTATATCATCACACTAGATCCTTGGCGGGGTAGGTAGAGAGTATAGAATTCCAACAAGTATTTTCCTTGTTAGTATTATTACTATTATTAAAAAATATATTAAAACCGTCAAGCGCAAGTATATGCCCCAAGCGGGGGTAGCAGAGGTGTACTGTGTACGCCCGGTTTTTTGCCGACGATGTTAGGTTCCATGTAATAGGGGGCGAACCTATTGCCATATACCGGTCATGATAGGTACTGGGAATTTTTCGAAAAAAAAACTATCCGACCTATGATTTGAACCCAGGACCTCGTTACCACAAAGCGCATTATTCGCCATTAAACCAACGAGGGTTTTTATTATTATAAGTGCTAGATTATTTTACAAAAATCAAATAGACTGTAAATCTAATAGACATGTCAAATCTCCTCAGCCAGAGCCCTTACGGGGTAGGTAGAGGACAAAAAGTTCTTGCTTCATTCTCTAAAGCACTGGTTCCCAAAGTTGACTAAACCGCAACCTACTTAAAAAAACTTCCAAATTCGGGGCTGACCGCTAGGTTTTCATGAAGGGGCATAACTGTATGAATAAATGTATGCTCAAACAAGAAAAACTTAACATTATATTCTTCTAGATTTCAGTTTGTGTAAAGGCATTTTTATCATTTAAAAAATCATTTAGTGTATAATATCCTTTACTCATTAGTGAAGATTTAATATACTTTTTAAATCTGTCAAGTGGCAACTCTAACATGGGCTTTGGTATCTTATTGAAGCAGCGAATACCGACTCCTACGAAGGAATTAAATACTTTTTTAAGCCTAACAATTGGTAATACCAGTTTATGTTTATTTCTAGTATTTAATTTATGAACGTCACTCACTTTATTAAATAAATGGATATTCCTACGTATGTACACTATGTTGTCGTATATATACTGTGAAGCGACCGTGAGAATGTTGATCTCTTTAAAAAGTTCTCTGAGGGAAGCCCTAGGTCCAAGATTATAAATGGCACGGATAGCTCTTTTCTGCAGTATGAATACATTTTCCACGTCAGCAGCGTTACCCCACAGTAGAATACCATAAGACATAATGCTATGGAAGTAACTAAAATAAACTAGACGTGCTGTATCCACATCCGTAAGTTGCCGTACTTTCCACACTGCATAAGCAGCGGAGCTAAGTTTACCCGCAAGTGATGAGATATGGGCCCCCCATTGGAGTTTGGAGTCTAGGGTAATGCCTAGAAAGACAGTGGAGTTCACGAGGTCCAGCTTTGTGCCATTAATAAGAATATTCGTAGCATTAACTTTTACATTGGGCATAGTAAATTTAATACACTTTGTCTTGAGTGAATTAAGCAATAGATTGTTTATTTCGAACCAATTTGATATCCGTGAAAGAGCACCATTCACATCGTCAAAATTAAGCTTAGCTTTGTCAACTTTGAAGATCAATGAGGTATCATCTGCGAATAGTACAATGTCACAGACATCACGGACAAAGTTCGGCAGGTCATTAATATATACTAAAAAAAGAAAGGGTCCTAAGATGGAGCCCTGTGGAACACCAATTGAAATATTAACTTCCTGAGACTTGACCCCGTTAATCTCAACACATTGAGACCTTTCACCTAAGTATGAAGCTAATAAATTAAGGGCAGTGTTTTTAATACCGTAATGCCTTAGCTTTTTAATAAGGGTTGCATGCTCAACACAGTCGAATGCCTTAGAGAGATCACAGAATACACCAATTGCATTCTGCGATGCCTCCCAGGCACCGTAAATTTGCTGAAGCAGACCTACTCCCGCGTCTGTGGTTGAACGTCCCTTAGTAAAACCATATTGATCACCGTGTAACAGCTTATTCTCATTAAAGTGGTTAAGCAATTGATTGAGTAGGATCTTTTCATAAATTTTACTCAAGGCCGGCAAGATGGAAATCGGTCTAAAATTGGAAGGCTCGCTTTTTATCCCTGATTTAAAAATCGGTACAACTTTACTAAGTTTCATTAAGTCGGGGAACCTACCCTTCTCTACACATTTATTAAATATCGTCGCCAGCGCAGGTGCTATAGCCATTACTATGCTATCTAGTATTTTTAATGATATACCCCAGAAGTCGACAGTGTTTTTAATGTTTAACGACTTAAAGGTTAAGATTATGTCTGTCGGGGTCACATATTTAAATTCAAACAAGACATTGCATTCTTTTACACTGATTTTTAATATTAGTTCAGCTTTTCGGGAAGAGGAGTTCAAAGAGCCAGTAGTATGAACTGGAATTTCACTAAAAAAATTATTAAAAGCATGCGCAATATCGAAATCATCTGTTAAGATGTTATCATTAATTATAAGTTCAATAAGATCATCGCGTGGTTGAGTTCTCCCAGATACACTGTTAATTATACCCCATGTGGTTTTGATCTTATTTGATGACCTTTTGATCATATTGCTATAATATAAAGACTTTGCTGCAGTACACACCTTCCTTAAAGTCTTCGAGTAGTTTTTAACATATTCCAAGAAAGCTGGGTTTTGATTATGTTTTCGTATCATACAGTTCATACATCTTAGCTCTACTTTTATGAATTCCTACAGTAGCCCAATCACTAAACTTTGCTTTCTTGGCCGTTGAAAATGATTTTATTTTAAATATATTATCGAATTCTGATTTCATGGTATCAAAAAGGTTTTGATATAGGTAATTGGGATCATTATGTAACCAATCCATATTAGATATGCGATTGTAAACTTTATCCCTAAAACAGTTTATACGTCGATCTGATATCGGCCTACAAGTAACTTTACAGAACTTAGGTATAAGGTGGCTGGGTACTGACACCAACAAACCACTATGATCTGAGGGCAAAGCGTTTATAATTAATTTATCAAACACAGTCGCAAAACACATTATCTAAACAGGTAGCAGACGTAGCAGTGATTCTAGTCGGTTCATTAAACAAGCATACTAGATTAAAAGATTTAAAAAGATTAATTAGTCTACAGCTAATGGATGACTTTTCGATTAGATTGACATTGAAGTCACCACATATAATGCTTTGCTTTTTAATACCAGAATTTTTTTTTAACACCTCTTCCATAACGTTTTCAAATGTATTAAAATCACCTGAGGGCGGTCGGTAAACGCATGCTACAACATAACTATCCAGTTCGACACAAGATATCTCAACAATGCGTTCAATAGAAAGACCCATAATGTCCTTGCGCTCTTTACACTTGATGTCGTTGGCGACTAATATTAGAGACCCTCCGCGTATGGCTGTTTTTCTTGTGAATGCACTCAACACTGTGTACTGACTTTGATATTTGATTATTTCATGAGATTTCAGCCAATGTTCAGTAACACAGAATATATGGACGTTGTATTTCCTAAGAAATAATTCTATCTCGAGATCTTTGCCAGCTAAACCTTGCATATTCTGATGAAAAATATTTAATTCTATTGACTTAGCTGTTGTCGCATTTACTAGTTTAAACTATGGTCACACAACCTAATGTTGCTGCCAGTATCAATCATTTTATTTTGGTTTATATTGCATATAACCGCGTCATTTTTTTGTATATTAAATGCTAACAATGTAGCCAACTGTCGTTTAGTTGTAAAGGGCAGATACATAGTATCTTCTGTCAGCCTAAACTTGCTAATGAATTTATTTATATCAAAATAAAAAATGGCGTCACTATGACGGTGTGTTATGTTGTAAATATATAAATTCATGTCATAAATGTGCCTGTTTTGCTGAATGGTTAAGTTACTGGCATATGGCAAGGCACAGAATACAAATTTACAATTTAATTTAGAATGCAGCTCTAATAATTTTTCAATACCCCTAGTCAGGTCCTTCCTCTTAACTGATAAACTATCACCATAAAATATAACAGTGGTTGTGTCATTGTCTAAATTAGCTTGACTAATATTATCAATCAAGTGATTTAAACTGGCCCCAGGTGAACAGAAATTAGTTACTTTCTGATCTAAATGACTAGATAATAAGGAACCTAAGTCTTGGCCTATTTTATCTGAATAAACAATTACAGACTTTTGTGGATATGTAGGTTTTTTGCATGTTTTTGTGGCTGGTTGGCTAACAGGGTTATTTAGGTAAGAGCTAGCACTATTATTTACTTGCATTACATTAATAGAGCAATCAGATAATAATGTGTCCAATGAGGGGGTATCGATTGGGGTAGGTGGGATAGCACAGCTTGCTGTAAGAGATTCAAACCGCTCAAGGTTGTATGTCCCCATTTTTAGGATCTCATCAGTAGCTCTGATATGCTCTTTGATCTGCTTTTGAGCATCTTCATACCTTGAGGTCATTTTCCTAAGTTCAGACTGCAGATGAAAGATTTCAGTCTGCAATTCATTTACCTCAGTGTCATACACACAGTGACTATGAGCAAGCTCAGAGTCTAATGCCTTAAGGTTACCTAGGATATTCACTCTATCTTTTCTAAAAACATTGAGTTTTTGTCAAGAATTTTGTACCTTTAAAAGCCTTTTAGTTTTCTTTATTATATTGCTTAATTTTAAGTATTTTTTTATTTTTCTACGACTGCTCAGTTTTATATGGTTTATTTTATAATCATTTTCAGATGTCAAGTCAATAACAGTACAACTCTCACTATTGGGCTGAGTTTTACAACCTAATAATTCATTGAAAAGACTCTGAGTGGAAAGGGCCTCGTGAGACTCTTTTAGTTGTTCTAAGTTATTTATTGATTTCTGAGCCTCACAGAGGCTACTTTCCAGCTCAGAAATGCGATTCAGAGCCCTTACATGGGTGTAGGTACATTCATTAAAACTAGAAACAACAGTTTGTAGTTGATCCCGTTGGTCAAGCACATCCATGTACTGAATATGAAGTTCAGATAGCTCGCTTTTTAATTGTGAGTTTTTGGTAACGATTTTTTGAATTTCAATTTCACTCTCGTCGCGTTCCCTTAACAGTTGATCGCAGAAGTCCTTTGACGACTTCAATTCCTCCAGAGCCATCCTCAGTTTACTTTCAACATCTTTGGCAACAGCTCTGCGGGTCAGCATGTTGTCGGTGAAAGTTCTCTGGAAAAGTGATATAAAGTGGATAAATACAACTGTAGCAGGAAAAAAAAGGCACACAAGAGAATTAATAATGCTTTGTATTATATAAACTAATAATAGGTAACTTCTGAAATAAGATTTTTTATCTTTTTATCAAAAAAATTGATTCATGGGGTAGATTAAAATAAAATAAAATTATCCAAAATTGATATGAGTAAAAATTTGATTCAATCTGTTATTTTCTGTACCTACTAGTCTATGTAATGTACTTGATTTCCTTAATAAGCAGTGATCATTTGTGTAATCATACTTTACTAGTAAAGGAAAAGAAAAAAATAAAAAATATTAAGAATGCTAATTTTCTTATATCAATTTTACAGTAAATAACAAGTAAGGAGGTTATAAAATAGGTCTGATATGGCCAGTTACAATGGCTTAGGTGTAAATTAGGATTAATTATAAAAGAATACGATACTCCCCGGTAAAATTGAGAAATCCAAACAGCTCGACCGTTGACAGACACCAGTTCCTTCAATATTTGTTATTTGTTTTCAGCAACTGAGAACCAAAATTTCGTTAACTGTTGGCGATTGTAACTCATTATCTCAGTCACTCATTCAGTAGTCATCCGTATCATCCTATTTTCCAGGACCCACCCAATATTCGCTCGCAACACACCAGGGGGTCGGGACCCATACTTTGGGACATTCTGCTCTAAAGTTGTAAAATATTTCTGCGAACATTAAGCTACAGTCACAATATTACGGAAGGTTTTATAATATTAGCATTGAACTATCTAAAAACCTGTTCTAGTGAGAACATCGCGACGCCAGTAATTTCCCGGCTGAACTATAACCTTCTTGTGCAAATATTTTGACTTTCAACGTCCTACAATGCTGGTTATGTCACAGCTTGTACTCAGCATGCACAGACACAGACACTGGAGAGGTAGGCATGCCTACAATAACAATACAATCCTTCTATAATATTATAAATGTCAAAGATTGTATGTTTAGCTGCTTGGATTTCAATAGAATTTGGCTCACAGTATATTAACCTGAATTAACACTTACTTTTATCCCGGAAAAAATGTCTAAAGTCAACGGGGACGTAATCGCGGGCAAAAACTAGTAAATATATAATAAAATAATCACCACCACGCCTATAACTCCTAAGCGGAGTTGGCAGAGGTGTACTGTGTACCATTTTTTGCCGACGATGTTAGGTCCCCTGTAATACGAGGGCTTATTGCCAAATACCGGCCACAAATTCAGACAGTCAGACACAACTTTGAAACCCTACTAATATTATAAATGTAAAAGTTTGTATGTTTGTTACTTAATCACGAAAACGGATTTAAATGAATTTGGTAAGTTTATTGCCTGGATTAAGACATCGGATACTCGTGTCTTTATGATTGAGGGTTTACGGCGATTGACCATTTATCCACCGAGGGAGAGACAGTCACGCATTTACATTACAAAATAATAATAAGGGATGAATATGTAGGCGCAGAATGGCCTACATCAGTATTTTCCATGGTTCGCACTGACCAGGGAAGAGGTTAGGTCAATAAAAATTGTCTTGATTAACCAAATAATCGTGTATTCCAGTGTAATCAGTAATCACTAATCAACTTCACACCAAATAACACAAAACTCTAATATGATGGCGCCGAATTACGACGATTCGTCGTACACGTGGTGCGCCGGCGAACGCTCAAATAAAGAGTGAGGGGATCGCCGCGCCACACATGCGACACTCCGTCAGAATGACAGATGTCACTCTAATCCGACGCCTATGACAGCGAATGTCATGTGTCATTCCTCGTGGCGCCATCAAATATATTAAGCACACGCGCTTGCAAAGAAACAAATTACAACATTTTTTGAATAAACTACACTATTAAATAAAAAACTGAGTTACAAGTACTTTGCTATAATTATTTGCTATATTTTAATTAAATTCTATTGCTTAATACCTTAGCATTTCGCGTTGGAATCAGAAAATTTAAAACCATCAGAAATGACTTTCGATATTCTTATATCGAGTAAATTTCGCTCAATCGTGTATTCCTTTTACCAGATTCTAAAATATACAAAGCTGTGGGATGTCAAAATTATACATCAAAATATTAAGTCTCTAATTCATATAATTCTTAAAGTACTTTGAGTACAAAAGCACGATTTTTCGGCATCGTGTCTATGAATCCGTATAAGGGCCACTAGATGGCGTTATGTTACAATTTGGTATCAATTTCGATAAAAAAAATGTATTTACAAATTCTTTGACAGGTAAAATGTGAAAAATTTTAATTTGTTCACACCTGTTTCATTCATGATAAAGTCTCGTAAATTACACTTGATATGAAATCGCATATGGAGTTTTGGCGGGAAATCGAAGAGTGAATAGAATAGAATAGAATAGAATAATACACTTTATTGCACATAAAATATTATGACAGGGAACAAGATCGAACATAGTTATGTTGGTACAGTAAGGCGGCCTTATCGCTTAAAGCGATTTCTTCCAGGCAACCTTTAGGTAGAGGACAGAGATGTTAAAAAAAATGGAAATGGGTAAGGTGCAACAATGAATATAATAACATAAAAATAAAAAAGAAGTAAAATAAAACAAAAAGAACCTATTATACATTACGCAACTGAATGACGAAATAAATAAATATAAAGGAAAGGAGAAACGAAAGAGATACGAGCAAATGTAAAAAACTAAAATTAAAAGGGAACTTGCTAAAGGTGTTAGGTCTGCAGGAAATGTGCTTTAAGATCCCGCTTAAATATTTCCCGGGAGAGTGATGTTGTCAATTTGTTTTAATTTCCAAAACTTGTGTTATTTCGAATTATAATGTGTAATGTTGGTGGAATATTAACCATTATGTATTCCTATATGTGCATGAGTGAAGGTAATTGTAACAAAGTGATAAAACGTGCCTTTTCGATTTCCCTCAAAACGACCGTCGCAATTGGTATGTAAAGTATCCATCGCTTTACTATCCAGGGTGGGGTACATTCTTCAATTTCATTATCATCGTTGTCATCAATTTCATCGGGGAAATGAATTAATTTATACAAACATGATTATGCTACTCACTGGACACTGGCAAAATACACTTAAAATAGTGTGAAGCTATAACTTAACGAAGAAGAAGAAGAAGAAGAAATCGCATATTGTTCGGGAGTCATCGTTTATATAGTGGGTATGGAGTCAACCATCTGTCTCAATAAGCTGTGATTATATAAAATAATGATTCATGGAACCTTGACATAGTAATATGAATCATATATCTTGTATACAAAGAAGATAATAGATTTTAATTCTTTTGTACTTACGTCAAACATAACCTAAACACCTAACCCCATACTAATAACACTGTATAGCCGCGGAATAGCATGCTTTGTTTTCTTCTTTTGAATGTAAAATGACAGATGACAGAAAGAGAGAAAGCAGGGTGTAACGGGTAACTTTACCACGTTTAATAGTAAGGCTGCTACAGTTTTTGCGTATGTATGTGGGTGTGTGTGAAGGATCAATGCTGTTGGGCGCGGGGCCTTTACAGCTTCACCGGACGAGAGGACGAGCATGCAACCATTACGCTCGAACCAGAAGGGTAACGGGGCAACTAACTCAAGGGCGCCTCATGGAGGTACGGCACCACGTGTTCCACTATCAACCATCAAAAAAGATTTTAGAGGCGCTCGTAGTGGTGTGTGACTGTTAGTGTTTTTAGAGATCACCAAGCTTAAGCAACGCTTAGCTCGGTCGGCGTTAGATGGGTGATAGTTTTTTGCATTTCCATATTTGAGACTTCGTGCTTCGAAAGGCACGTTAAGCCGTTGGTGCCGGTTGCTATTTGGTAGTTGTTGCCAACTTCGAAGCTGTATAGGCCGTTAAAAAGTTTCACCAGGTGGCCAGGAACCTGGTGGATTATGAGTTACTCTTTCTCACCTCGATTTGTAAGGAAAAGCCTTGCCCAACACTGGGACAGTGGAGTAGACAGAGAGTACATAATTCCAACAGGTTCATTCTTTAAAGACGTCTGGATTCCTCCATTCTCTCTCTCGAGAGAGTCTCTTATATGAAGATAAGACACGGTCTATTTGGTCATGGTATGTCCAGGTCCCCGGTACCTAGATTCCTTCGTTTTCTCATTGCATATCTATTTTGTAATTCTGTATTGTGATATTCTTTTTATATGCTCAAACCGGAGTATAGCCTTTCTCATCTATATACCAATACATGTTTCATGCCTATATGCTTGCCTGCAAAGGTACCCAACCAACGCGTCCAGCCGCGTCAGCGATGGTATGGCGTTGGCGATCAGTTTCTGCAGTAGTTTTTGTATGGATGTGTCCACACCAACGGCGATCATAGGGAGATACTGATCGCCACCGTGGACGCCATCGCGAACGCGGCTGGCGCGCTGGTTTGGCGGTACCTTTAGAGTAGAAATAACACAAAGAGAAAGATTTTTTTTTTACCGTCACGCCTATATTCCTATACCCCAAGCGGGGGTGGCAGAGATGTACGGAGTACACGCACGTTTCGCCGACGACGTTAGGTCCCATTTAATAGGGGGCGAGCCTACTGCCATACTGGACGATTTAGCGCAGTGGTTAAGAGCTTAAGCCGCTCCGCCCACTGTGTCACTTAGTCGCGGGTTCGATTCCCGTACGGGACAAATCGTTGTGTGATCCACATGTTTCGGTCTAGGTATTTGTGTATGTGAATTTTCATGTTTGTAAACGCACCCAAAACACAGGAATAAATCCTAGTGTGAGGCTACGTATTTTAAAATAAATATACCGGGCACAATTCCAGACTCCGGACTCATACTGGGAAGTTTTTTCGTTAGAAAAACTTCATTTGTCCGACCTAGGATTTGAACCTAGGACCTCGTGATCACCAAGCGGTACGCTTTGCCACTAGACCAACGAGGCAGAGAAAGAATATAATATATAATTTGACATTTTGTATAGATGTTTTAGCACGTAAAATTTAACGAAAGCGCGACGCTATGGACTAATTATGCTTACACGTTCAATTTGACTAGCGTACAAATTTGAATCACGGGTTGGCGAAAAATCGTCCCGCGCGAGTGTTAACCCTATTATCTATAAGGTTGTTACCCAGCTATAAGGATATAGTCGTGATGTTACTTAACAAAGAAAAAAAATTTCAGGATTAAATTCAGAGTGAACACAATGTCGTTATTATAAAAAGGATGCCTGATTGCGGTCAGGGTTACTGAAGGTAGAATAAGACTAGATTTGTCCGCGTCTCCGTCTGTATATACACTGTGATTGTGTATCGTTAAGGAATTTGCAGGAGTACCTGTATTAGTGATACTGAACACTACTCATAAAAAACGAGACACGAAGAAAGTATTTTATATCCTATTTATAAAATTATAAATGTGGAAGTTTGTATGTTTAAATTTTTTATTAAATTACGCAAGAACGGCCAAACGGATTTGAATGATATTTGGCACACCGTTTATAAGCACACAGACACAGAAAAAAGCAGTGATAGCCTAGTGGTTAGACCTTTGGACTGCAAAGTCAGAGGTCTCGGGTTCAAACTTAGGCCATAGTCCACCACGCTGGCCCAGTGCGGGTTGGCGAACTTCACCCACCTTCGAGAAACTCTGAGGCATGCAAGTTTCCTCATGATGTTTTCCTTCACCGTTAAAGCAAGTGATAGTTAATTTTTTAAGCGCACATGCTTTAGAAAAGACAGAGGTGCGTGCCTGGGTTGAACCCGAGACCTCTGACTTTGCAGTCCAGTGATCTAACCACTAGGCTTTCACTGCTTTGAAGGCAGGTAGATAAACAATAAATAAAATAAACACTGTCACGCCTATATTCCCCAAGCGGAGGTGGCAGAGGTGTACTGAGTACACCCACTTTTCGCTAACGATGTTAGGTCCCATGTAATAGAGACTCATACATGTTTCGTTCGAAAATTACATTTTCTCTGACATAGAATTTGAACCCAAGACCTCACAATCACAAAGCGATGCGCTTTGCCACTAGACCAACGAGGTAGAAAAATAAATATTTTATTTACAGATACCGGTGACCGGTCGGCCTGTCGCAGGCCGCCAAGAGATCCAGTCGTGTTCCGGCATGTAGCGCAGAGTTGCTTTACGAAGCGGGTCTAGCCCGATCACATCGATTCGTATCTTCGGGTTTTTTAAACTCAAACTCAAATAATTTATTTTGTATAAGCCTGCAGGGGGCACTTTCAAATAGTTAATTTAAATAATTTTTTTTAATCTAATTTTCCTATTGATCTTCCACCGGATCGGAACGCGGCCTTCACTGAGAAGATCCGGCGAAGAAACTCAGCGGGCTTGTCTTTATTTACTTCTCTTTCTCTTTTTTCTTTTCTTTTTTTTCAATCATATTGCGTGGATACAATGTTTAAGTTATAATTAAATAGCTTACGATCTAGTTCCAGTGTAATGCCGTACGACCGAGAGACTAATGATTTTATTTATAAAGAGTGTCTAATAGATTCCAGATGGTACAGCCCCCACACGCAGCACCCGTTCTAGACGTTTCGAAAACACACCAGGCTTCCGACTTAGCTTAAAGACTGCCATATAAAATGGTAACCAGGAACTACGGCTTAAGGTACTTTTTGAAGACGCTCAAATACAAAAATGCCTCCAACGGTCACTCAACTTTCCTCTCCTCAGCCTATTTCTTCTGCCCCATCGTCACTTTCCCTTAGGTGAGATAGGGATCCATCGCAGTCCTTAATAAAAATACAGACACAGTTCCATTACATTTTTATATTAGTAGATGTTTACGATTTGCCACAGTTATGAAATTGTGATTCAGTTATGTGAAAGGATCTTTTTGAGTCATTTCATTTCGTTGGGTAAACCGGATTATGAGATATCTTTCAAGCTTATTATTATAATAGGCTCTCGTAACGATGTGATCGCGGTGTTTCGCGATCACCAAGGTTAGGCAGCGTCCAAATCATCTTGAGATGGGGGACCAAGTCTGGCATTTACATATTTATACGTCTTCAGAAAGTACGTTAAACCGTTGGTCCCGGTAACCACTTCATATGGTAGTCGTTAAGCCGAACTAGAAGCTTTATGGACGGGTTAATAAGTCTTGCCGTTTACCGCACCGCTGTGGGTCCGCTTGATTGAGTATGATGTGATCTTTCTCCCCTCGATTTATGAAAAAGCCTTTTCTTCTTCTTCTTCTAGTGCCTCCAACTAGTGAAGGTTGGCTATCAATTTATGAAAGTCGTCCTTTTCCTGCGCGGCACGGATGATCTGTGCCGCGCTAGCAATTCCCATCCACTCCCGGATGTTACGGAGCCACAGCTTCATTCCACCACCCACACGCCTGTTACCGGCAACTTTGCCCATCATCATGACCTGTAAAAGGGATATCTTTTGTGCCTGGGCACGTGGCCGAGGTATGCAGTTTTTCTCCAGCCCCAGCAAGAAAGCCTTTACCCAGCATAAACTTAGCGGGCTAGTTTCGTGACTATCTATATCTATCGATGTCATCACGCTAGATCCCTTGCGGGGTAGTTAGAGAGTACAAAGTTCCAACAGGTTCTTTCCTTAAATACCTCTCTGACTTAGTCCACTCTTATAGTTCGTCTCATATACGCTCGCCGGTTATGGAGACTCTTGACTTGTCCTTCAGAAAAGACTGTCCATTTGGTCATAATAAGATAGTCTAGGTCTTCCCCGGTGCCTACATCTTTTAACTATACTTTAGTCTATTCGATATCCCGTTTCTTTTTTTTCATCTTCTACTGAAACACGAACAAGACATACTGAAACAGTACAAGAACGCGGCGAAACAATAATCGGACCCCACGGCGTGGGGCGCCGAAACCATAGGGGGCAGATGCTGGTTAACTTTCTGGAGTCGCAGGGGCTCTTCTTGATGAATTCGTTCTTTAAGAAGAAGCCTCATGGAAAGTGGACATGGCGAAGCCCCGACACTGTGACGAGGAACGAGATAGATCATGACTGACAGGAAGTCTATATTTAGATACGTCTCCGTGATCAACAGGTTTAATACCGGCAGCGATCACCGACTTGTCCGAGGCGCTCTAAATATAAACTTCAGGGCCGAAAGGCGTCGCGTCATGAGGTCTACTCTGAGACCTACTGCGCCGCAAATAGCTTTAGGGTTCGAAAAGTTCCAACTGGAGCTTGAAAATCGTTTCGACCTGCTGGAAACTGAAGGCAATGTTAACGAAAAAACCGACACAGTGGTCAAAACGCTACAGGAGGTGTCTCGAAGGGTGTTTCCCGGCAAAAGCGGTAACAGAGAGTCTAAACTCTCGCTCGAGACTCTCGAACTTATGAGGCAGAGACGAGAAATGTCATCCACGCAGGCGTCTTCGCCGGATGGGAGGAACCTCAACCGGAAGATCCGGAAGCTGGTGCGACGTGACCTCCGATGTTCCAACACCCGCGCCATCGCGGCTGCGATTGAACAGAACAAAGGCACCAAAGTCTTCGCTCCCCAGCTAGGTAAATCCCATCTGACGAAACTTAATACTGCAGATGGCAAAACCGTGACCTCCAAGTTCGAGATACTCGAGGAGATTGAGAGTTTCTACAAAGACCTGTACGCATCACGGATGACTAAACCCACGAGACCCAGCGCTGACGACCACAGAGCCCCACTCGCACGCCACTACACGGAAGACATTCCTGATGTCAACCAGGACGAGGTCAGAGTGGCTCTCGAGCAGCTCAAAAACAACAAGTCGCCAGGCGATGACGGAATCACCACTGAGCTCCTAAAAGCAGGCGGGTGGAGTCCCGCCTGCTTTTAGGATCCTGAAAAAGTTAGCGAGCCTCTTAAATTCCGTCATCCACTAGGGCTTAACACCTCAAGCGTGGAGCGGGAGTGCGGTGGTTCTGTTTTTCAAAAAAGGTGACAAAATCTTAATGAAGAACTACAGACCCATTTCACTCCTGAGCCACGTCTACAAGTTGTTCTCGAGAGTACTCACAAACCGCCTCGCCAGAAGATTTGACGAGTTCCAGCCACCGGAACAAGCCGGGTTTCGAAAAGGCTACAGCACCGTGGACCACATTCATACTGTTCGGCAGATTGTACAGAAGACCGAAGAGTACAATCAGGCGCTGTGTATGGCTTTCGTGGACTACGAGAAAGCCTTCGACTCCATCGAAACCTGGGCGGTTCTGGATGCTCTGCAGCGATGTGGCATCGATTGGCGCTATATCGAGGTGCTGAGATGTCTGTATGATACCGCCACAATGACCGTCCAGCTCCAGGACCAAAAGACCAACCCGATCGAGCTGTGTCGAGGTGTAAGACAGGGGGATGTAATATCCCCCAAGCTCTTCACCAATGCACTCGAAGACGTCTTCAAGACGCTGGACTGGACTGGGCGGGGCCTTAACATCAACGGCGAATACATCTCACACCTTCGGTTTGCCGATGATATCGTCATCGTGGCAGAGTCACTGGAACAGTTACGCGAAATGCTGCATAGCCTAAATGGAGCCTCTCGAGGTGTCGGTCTCGGCATGAACTTGGATAAAACCAAGATCATGTTTAATGAACATGTCACGCCGGGACCGATCTACGTCGATGGTTCGATGCTCGAAGTTGTTCGGGAGTATGTCTACCTTGGACAAGTTGTCCAATTTGGTAGAAAAAACTTCGAGAAAGAAATCAACCGCAGAATCCAATTGGGTTGGGCAGCATTTGGCAAACTACGTCACTTTTTCTCTTCGCCTATACCGCAATGCCTGAAGACTAAAGGGTACAACCAATGCGTCCTACCCGTTATGACCTACGGGGCCGAAACGTGGCCACTCACAGTGGGACTGGTCCACAAATTTAAAGTCGCACAGCGGGCTATAGAGCGAGCTATGCTCGGCGTCTCTTTGAAGGATAAAATTCGTAACGAGGTAATCCGACAAAGAACCAAAGTTACCGACATAGCTCGCAAACTCAGTAACCTAAAGTGGCAATGGGCTGGTCGCATCTGCAGAAGGACCGACGACCGATGGAGCAAACGTTTCCTAGAGTGGAGACCGCGACTTGGTAAGCGTAAGGTAGGACGGCCCCCAGCTAGATGGACCGACGACCTCAAAAAGGTCGCTGGGACAGACTGGATGCGGAAGGCAGAGGACCGTGTGCAATGGCGCGTGTTAGGAGAGGCCTATGTCCAGCAGTGGACTGCGATAGGCTGATTGATTGATTGATTGACTGAAACACGCCCACTGTAGGGCAAAGGCTTCCCCCAAAGGTCGTCACGACTTCATCAGGTCAAAGGTCCATTTTGTGGGGAGCACCCCACGTTTTGGTAAGTCGTTGTTACTAAAACCTTTCTAGATCTATTGTTAAACTATATTTATACACCTACTAAACATTGTTTGTTGGGCTAAAAGACATTGGTTTAATACATTAATGTAGCTTTTGAACAATGCTAATGGAAGGGTGTAGGTACCGGGGAAGATTTAAGCTATCTTACCATGACTAAATAGACCGAGTCTTATCTGAAGGACAAGTAAAGAGTCTCCGTAACCGGCGAGCGTGTATGAGACGAACTATGAGCGTGGAAGAAGCCAGAGAGGTGTATAAGGAAAAAACCTGTTGGAGCTCAGAGAGTACAGAGCCTACCCTGCAAGGGATCTGGCGTAATGATATAGATAGATATATATTTATACCATCACGCCAGATCGCTTGCAGGGTAGGCGGAGGGTACAGTTTCAATAGGTTCTTTCCTCACAGACCTCCCTCGCTTCCACTCTCATATTCGTCTCATACACGCTTGCCGGTTACGGAGACTCTTGACTCGCCCTCCAGATAAGCTACGGTCTATTTGGTCATACTAAGACAGTCTAGGTTAAGCGATCATAATGTCAAATATGAAATATTTATAAAGGAAAAAATAATATTTAGCCAACAAATTTGGCAGCTTTCGTTTTTTCCACGAATATCGTGGCTTTGGCGCCACGAATATGTTGCGAAAGAGCAATGACAACAACGTGTGTCATTATCAAAGTATTTTATATTCTATCTATCTATGTATCTCATCACGCCAGATTCGTTACGGGGTAGGTTGAGAGTATGGAGTTCCAACAGGTTCTTTCCTTACATGCCTCTCTGGCTTTCTCCACTCTCATAGTTCGTCTCATACACGCTTGCCGGCTACGGAGACTTTTTACTTGACCTTCAGATATTTGGTCGTGGTAAGATAGTCTAGGTCTTCCCCGGTACCTACATCCTTCCACTTTCGCATTGTATATCTGTTTTTCCATTCTTTCTTCTGACATTCTTTCTATATGCCCAAAACAACGAAACATACCCTTTCTCATCTTTCTACTCGCTTTCTTACTACACTGTTGCGAATACGCATTTCCACCGCATTTATCCTACTTTAATTCTCCTCTTACGTACTCAGCTCTCGCTACTATATAACAGTGTTGGGACAATAACTTTATTTTATTTACATTTAAATGTGTTTTACAATACCATTTATAAAATAAAAGATGATAAAAAAAATATGATACAGATAACTCGTCAACTGCCTCTTGGTCAAGTGGCAGATAATGCGCTTTGCGATCATGAGGGCCTATGTTCAAATCCTAGGACGGACAAATGTAATTTTTCTATCGGAAAATTCCCAGTATCATTCCGGAGTCTGGAATTGTGCCCGATATATGGCAATAGGCTCGCCCCCTATTACATGGGACCTAACATCGTCGGCGAAACGTGGCTGTGACGTGTACTCAGTACACCTCTGTCACCCCCTCTGGGAAATACATGCGTGACGGAGTTTTTTCTTTTTTTTTTGTTCTCTTTATTCCATCTCTCTATCGGTCTATGGTTTGCTGAAAGAAAACTCAATTTTGAGTTAAGCTCGCCATTGTACATAAACGCTCCTATTCTATTATTAAGTGTATATATATATGTGTATAACGAACCTTAAGCTCTTAACCACCAGTGGTTAAGAGCTTAAGATCTTAACCACCAGTTAAATAAAAGCTTGTAATTGTTTGTAAAGTTAAACAGAAAAAATGGTTTAAACATGGTAAGACAATTTGGTCGGAGTCTAATTTGGACTAGAGTCGGAGTCAAGCTGACCGACCGTATTCGCAACAGCATAGTTTTAGAGCGTGTAGGTATGAAAGATAGTTTCGGTGTAAAGATGAGAAAGGGTATGCTCCGTTGGTTCGGGCAAATACGAGGCATGCCTTTTAAGTTTTGTCGTTTGAAGAAAAAAACACAACTAAAACCTTATAGTACTTTTTATTGTTTTTCTAAGAATTCACCACGTAGCTTAATACACTTTTCCATTCGCTCAAATCAGTTATTATAACATTTATTCCACTCTAAAGTGCGGCTGTTCAAAATGGCTGACTTGAAAGCGTCGACTGCTTCTTCACCGGACTGGAACCTTTTACCACGAAGACTTTTCTTAATTTTAGGAAATGTAAAGAAATCGTTAGGGCTTAGGTCAGGACTGTATGGAAGCTGGTCAAGAATTTCTACTTTTTCCTGTTTCAAATACACAATCGTTTGACGAGCGCTGTGTGAGCTTGCGTTGTCGTGGTGCAGGATGATGCGTCGCTTTGAGTTAGATTTTCGAAGTTCGGCGATGACTTGTGGTAAACAAACTGTGGTATATCACACTGCGTTAACCGTTCTACGATCTTCAAGTGCAATAGTCGCAACATGGCCGGTTTTTCCAACGAACGTGGCCACCATCTTCTTTGAAGTGCTTCGAGAACGAACAACTTTAGTCGGCTTTGGCTCGTCTTGAAAGACCCAGATTGTAGATTGTTGTTTGGAATCAGGATCGTAGGCATAGATCCAAGATTCGTCACCACTGATGATGTCGTAGACGTGATTTCACTCTCCTCGGTTGAACCTTTGCAGAGTTTTCTTACACCATCTGACGCGGGCCGCCTTGTGATCGTCGAAAAGCAGATGCGGTATCCAATGGCAAACTAGCTTTCTTACACCAAGAGCTTCATGCAAGATCTTTTGAATGGTTGTCCCTGAGATGCCTAATAGAGCCTCTATCTCTCGATACGTCACATGACGATCTTCGAGAATTAGTTGTCTCACAGCAATGATGTTATGTTCAGTGAAGGCGGATTTTGGGCGTCCTTCGCGAGATTATGTCCACGCTGGAATTCTAAATACCAGCGTTCGACAGTCCGCAGACATGGAGCTTCATCACTGAACACAGATGTTAGCTCTTCAAAACACTGAAGCCGTGTCAGACCCCTTCTAAAGTTGTAGAAAATTATTGCACGAACATTTTCCTTAGAAAGATTCATTTTCGTACGTAACCTGACAGATTCCAATCGACGCTGTGACTAAACAATAGCATTAATCCTAATACTTTCAACTGTTTTGAGATTCAAAATTTAAACACATTCGAATATAGAACAGTTCCAAATTCAAAATTGCCGGGAAATATGGAAACGACAAAACTTAAAAGGCATGACTAGTAGAAAGAAAGTCGGAAGAAAGAACGACAAACAGATATACAATACGTAAGCGGAAGGATGTAGGTACCGGGAAAGACCTAGACTATCTTACCATAACCAAATGGACCGAGTCTTATCTGAAGGGCAAGTCCAGAGTCTCAGTAACCGGCGAGCGTGTATGAGACGAACTATAAGAGTGAAGGAGGCCAGAGAGGTCTGTAAGGAAAGAACCTGTTGGAACTCTGTACTCTCTGCCTAACCCACAAGGGAACTGGAGTGATAGATAGATAGCTTTTTTCACTTAAAGGCCGTGTTTTTTCCCTGAAATAAGAAAATATTAAATAGATATAGATTTTAAAACATAATACAAATTTCCAATAATGTTACACCATTATTGAAAATTTGTATTATGACGTCTCTTATGCAAAGTAAATAAGCTATTGAGCGGTGAACATTCCATACATCAGATGATTCAGTCGAATAAAAAATAACTCAAGTTGAGACCTCAAAAAAGGATTGAGCATACATTTTCACTCTGTGACCTTCGTACGTCTAATAATAACGTCCTTGTATGTCTGTGTCACATACCTATTATTAGTGAGTCAGTTTGGTATTTGAGTGGGTGGTGCGTCATTATAGCGTCGAGGTTGAGCGGCCGTTGATAAGGCTTAGAAATTGATGGGTCACAGGTTATTGCGTCATTTGCAACTTGCTTAATAAGATTTGGCGATGGACTTAGTCTTAAGAGCTTAAGCAGTTACACCCACTATATCGAGTGGTTGCGAGTTCGGTTCAATCCCCGCAAGGAATAATACTTTGCGGGACCGGCAAGTATATGTTTCCGTCAGGGTATTTGAGTATTTTGTTTAATAATTTTAAATTAAAAAGACCTTTTTAAAAACAAGCAAAACCAGAACGAAAATATCTTGCTTAGTCAAAGTCAAAGTCTAAAGTTTTTTATTTATTTAGGCCAATACAAAAAAGCACTTACAAACGTTAAAATTATTACATTTTTTACATCTACCACCGGATGGGAACGCGGCCTCCACTGAGAAGATCCGGTGAAAAACTCAGCAGGCTAGTCTTTTAACTTAATTTGTTGGGCCCTTCTGATAAAATTTTTCTTATTCAAAATTGTACTGCACAGCATTTTTTAATATTGCTGATTGAGGAGCTGCCCAAACACAATCTGTTTTATCATGAAAATAATCCGAAATTTTGTAATACCCTTTCTTACACAGTCTAGTTTTGATTAACTTTTTAAACTTATTGATAGGCATGTTTCGGATATCTATGGGTAATTTGTTGTAGAAGCGTATATTGCCCTATGAATTACTAATTCTGTGGGCACGAGTAGAATGTCCAATAAGATCATCTTTGTTCCGTGTATTAACGTGTGTAACTATATATATTTTTCAAAGTTGCTGCTATTCTTTTAAACATATAGAAGATTTTCATGTATAAATTGTGAGGTAACAGTTAGAATATTTATGTCTCTAAAGGTTTCCTTAAGAGAAACTCTCGGGGCCAAATTTTATATTGCTCGAACAGCCCTTTTTCTGCAGAATGAAGATGGTGTTTAGTTCTGCAGAGCATCCCCATAGCAGTATGCATTATGACATAATACTATGAAAATAAGCGAAATAAACAAGTCTAGCTGACTCAATATCAGTTAATAATTTAATTTACTTTACGGCATATGCCGCTGAGCTTAACCTACCAGACAATTGTTCAATATGGTGGCCCCATTTTAATCTGGCATTAATAGTGATACCTAGAAACACAGTTGACTCTACAAGGTCTAAATCCACGTCATTTATGTGTACATTGGTTGCTACCTGTCTTAACCTACCATACTTAGTTAAGGAGTTCCTATTGCTTCCTTCTGAATGCATCATCACTCCTTAAAAACCATACAGGTCTGAAGTAGTCGTCAAGACAAATCCAACGAGCCCAAACACGTTGAGGTTATATTAAGTATTTGGGTGGTTCCATTGGCCACCTTTCGGATTCATCATCAGACTAAACACTATTTGGTTGTATCATCATCAACCGAAAGACGTCCACTGTAGGACAAAGGCCTCCCCCAAAGATCGCCACAACAACCGGCTTTGTGCTGTACGCATCTAGCTTCTACCTGCGACCTTCACCAGGTCATCGCTCCACCTTGTGGGGGGCCTGCCCACTCCACGTCTTCCGGTACAAGGTCGCCACTCGAAAACTTTTCTGCCCTAACGGCCGTGAGTTCTACGAGCGATGTGCCCCGCCCACTGCCAGTTAATTTTGGCAATTCTGAGAGCTATATTGACTTTGGTTGTATGGTATTTTTCAATACCAATCTATCGAGCCTAAACGAGGGAGTTACATTGTACAGTTGACATGTTCCTATGGCCACCTTCCAACTCCATCATCAGACCAGCCCCATGGCACCATATTATTGCATTATCTTCGACTTTCTCAATCGGATACCCGCAAGTGCTTGATAAATGGGTCAAATGATTTGAACCGGAAAGACAGACAGACATACATTTCAAGTTTCAGATGCACAAACACCCAGACCGACACAAATATTTGTAGGTCACACAGAGATTTGTCACGTGCGGGAATCGAACCCGTGACTACTCGATCTAGTAGGTGGAGCGGCTTAAGCTCTTAACCACTAGACTAAGCCATCTGTGGACGGACGACTTAGTACAGTGGTCTTACTTCGATCCCCTTACAGGACAAATCTCTGTGACCCATATTAGTTAAAAAAATTCTAGTGTGGGACTACATTTAAAAAATAAAAGAATGATAAAAAAAGTTGTTGCCTATCTACCTCGTTGATCTAATAGCAAAGCGCATCGCTTTGTGATCACGAGGTCCTGGGTACAAATCCTAGGACGGACAAATGTAGTTTTTCTAACGAAAACCGCCCAGTATGGGTGCGGAGTCTGGATTTGTACCCGATATATAGCAATAGGCTCGGCCCCTATTACATGGGGCCTAACATCGTCGGCGAAAAGTGGCTATACTCAGTACACCTATGCCACCCCCGCTTAGGGAATATAGGCGTGACGGATTTTAAGATTACAAACTATTCAGACATAACAATATATTGATAATAATATTTAATGTTATAACACATACATTAAAACAAACTCATAAATAAATATGGCATAACAATAACATTTATATTTTATTGCTTACACATAAAATGTTATTACAAAAAATATCATTTTGCTACTCAATATAATAACGATTAAAATCCATACTAATATTACAAATTCGTCTGTTACCTTTTCACGCCAAAACCGCAGAAGAGATATTGATCAAATTAGGCAAGGACATACATTTTATTCATGGGAAGGATATAGGCAACTTTTTGTTTTGAAAAAAAAAAAACTTAAGTTTGTGAAATCCACGCCTGAAAATACCGCAGTATTTTACTTTACGGGTATTTCGTTTTAAATCTTACAAGTATTTTCATAGCTATAAAAACATCTATAAGGAAAGAACCTACCCTGCAAGGGATCTGGCGTGATCATAAAGATAAATAGAAAAATAGTCACAAAACTTTCAAGATAATGTGTATGGAGCTATGAGTTCATCTTATAATTTTTAGGCGGTTTTGAAAACGTGATATTGTATATATTTTTTCTTAGTTATCTATCTTAATCATCACGCCAGATCCTTTGCAGGGTAGGCAGAGAGTACAGAGTTCCAACAGTTCTTAGCTATCACCAAGGTTAAACTGCGTTCGGCTCGGTCGGAAGGAGATGGGTGACCGTTTGTGGCATTTTCATATTCGAATTCGTGCTTCGGAATGCACGTTATGGAATTTGTCCCGGTTATCAATTCCTTAAGCCAATTTGGAAGCTTTATAGACGGCTTCATAAGTTTCGACAGCAGGCGGCCACAGGCCGGCCTCCACGCGAGTATCACATAGTATCTCTTACCTCGATCTGTGGGAGAAGGCCTTTGCTCAACAGTGGGACGATAAACTGATTTATATTTTTATTATAATTTGTATTTTGCTTTGTGTTAATATTGCATTGTTATTCAGTTCTGATCTATGTTCAATTTCAAGTTTCTAACTAATCGGAAGTTAGCTTTAAATCAATTACAAATCTCTCAAATGGATTATGTGGTGAAATGTGGACGTTTTAAACAATCTATCTAGAGCATCACACCAGTCCCCTTGCGGGGTAGGCAGAGAGTACAGAGTTCCAATCGGTTCTTTTCTTACAGATCTCTCTGGCTTCCCCTTCAGATAAGACACGGTCTATTTGATCATGGTAAGTTAGTCTAGGTCTTCCCTGGTACCTACATCCTTCCACTTACGCATTGTATATCTGTCTTGTCATTCTTTAAACAATGAGATGTCTTAAAGGTCACTGCCTACACCTGGTAGGGACCTATCTTGATTTACGAGTATGTGTGTGTATTAAATAAAAAAGAAATAATTGCCCGAAACTAAATTATTCATATCGTGAACAATTAAAACAAATTCCGATGCAAAATTCTTTTGTGTTTTATATTTAATATATTCGTATGTGAATAATTGTATTCAGATTGGTTAATATGTTTCACGACTGTTACTCCCTAGAGGAGAAGCAGAGGAGTTCATAGTGCACCCAAGATACAAGATTTATGTCTATTATCTGGAAAGTGAAAGAATGTAAGGTACCAGGGAAACCTAGACTATCTTACCATGACCAAATGGACCGAGACTTATCTGAAGGACAAGTCAAGAGTCTCCGTAACCGGCGAGCGTGTATGAGACTAACTATGAGCGTCAGATCCCTTGCGGTGTAGGCAGTGAGTACAGAGTTCCAACAGGTTCTTTCCTTACATACATCTCTGGCTTGCTCCACCCTCATAGTTCGTCTCATACACGCTCTCTGGGTACGGTTATAATAATCAGATTGTATCCAATAAAAACTATAACAGTTATCAATGAAGACACAATAATCTTGGGAATTAATAACTCATTGTCTTAACTTCGCGTGGTTTTAATCATCCTTATTAATTTTTAATTACTAAATTGTTTGTATCAAGAAATATGTTACATGATCGGTAGGACAAAGGAATGGCCATTTCCTACATTCACGGTGAGAATCATTGTGACATAAGCAGAGGTGATGCGTAACTATAGTAATTTTATACGTTTTGGTAGATATACTTATAATTAAGTAACTTTTACCCGTGACTTCGTCCGCATTGATTTAACACAGGAATTTTACATTTTTTCGTCATAAAAATAGCATAAAAAGCAGTGGTAGCCTAGTGGTTAGACCGTTGGACTGCAAAGTCATAAGTCTCGGGTTCAAACCCAGGCACACACCTCTGTTTTTGTAGAAAGTATGTGCGTGTTAAAAAAACAACTATTCCTTGCTTTAACGGTGAAGGAAAACATCGTGAGGAAACCTGCATGCCTCAGAGTTTCTCGAAGGTGTGTGAAGTTCGCCAACCCGCACTGGGCCAGCGTGGTGGACTATGGCCTAAACCCTCTCAGTTTGAGAGAAGGCCCGTGCCCAACGGACACACCTTCGAGAAACTCTTAGGTATGCAGGCTTCCTCACGATGTTTTCCTTCACCGTTAAAGCAAGTGATAGCTAATTTTTAATACGCACATGCTTTCGAAATGACAGAGGTGCTTGCCTGGCTCTGAACCTGAGACCTCTGACTTTGCAGTCCAATGGACTAACCACTAGGCCTACACTACTTTTTTTCACAAATTTTTACATTTAATTTTAATATTAGTAGAAGTACGGACGTCTTTGTCCAGACCAGATAGTTAAGACCTTAAGCCGCTCCGACCACTAGATCGAGTAGTCGCGGTTTCGATTCCCACACAGGCAAATCTTTGTGTGACCCACAAATATTTGATTCGGTCTGAGTTTTTGTGCATGTGCACTTTATATTTGTAAATGCCCCCACTATACAAGAATAATTCCCAGTGTGGAGTTACGTTTTATTCAGAATAACACACCGTCACGCCTATATTCCCAAGCACCGACGAGACAAGCAGCTAGGTCCAATGTAATAGGGGGCGAGATGGCCATATATCGGACACAATTCCAGACTCTGGACTCATACTGGGAAGTTTTCGTTAGAAAAACTTCATTTGTCCTAAGATTTGAACCCAGGACCTCGTGATCACCAAGCGATGCGCTTTGCCACTAGACCAACGAGGTAGTTATTAAGAAAAATGAGCTGATATTGTCTCATTGCTAAGCGAAGGACGTCTACAAATCGAGGTGAGAGAGATAAGGCCATACGTCCAGCACGCGGAGCCAGTGCGGTGCAGTGGAGACAGGTTTGTGAACACCTGCTGTTGAAGCTTATTAAGCTGCTGATAAGGCTTCCAAATAAAAGACTAACACATGTAATAGTAACCGAGCTATGAGCATAACATGGCTTCCGAAGCACAGAAATCCTTAAATATGGAAATGCCACAAACGTTCTCCCATATCATCTTGACCGAGTTGAACACTACTAAATCTGGATAACCGTTTTTTTTTTAGATAAACTTAGGTCCACACTAGGATTTATTCTTGTGTCGTGTGTGCGTTTACAAATACCCAGACCGATACAGATAATTGTGAATCACACAAAGATTTGTCCTGTGCGGAAATCGAACCCGCGACTATTCGACCCAGAGGGCGTAGCGGCTTAAGCTCGTAACCACTGCGCCAAATCGTCCGTCGAAGCACCGCCTAAAATAACCAAAAAAATATTTTTAGATATCATAGAGACAATTAAAGGTGACTTTAGCTGACTCAAACAACAAAACATATTTGGAATGGAGGATTTAATTCATTTTAACTCGAACTAAAAATATTTATAAATCATCATTGGTTTAAAATGTAGGCGGATGTTAACATGAATCAAGTTTTTCCCAGTATGTATCACAACATCAGTACTTAAATACTTAATGAATATGTTCAGACAATCAACAACAAAAATGATTTTAAGAGTTAACATCCGCTTAAAAAATAAAAGTGAATGTGGTTGAAATTGGATGATTGGATGATTTAAGAGAGTGCTATGCTCGGAATTTCCCTTCGAGGTCGAATCAAAAAACAAGATCAGTAGGAGAACCAAATCACCGATTTAGCACTCAGAATTGCCAAGCTTTACTGGTTTCCGCAGCCCGTCGCTCGTGGAACAGACGGCCAGGCAGAAAGGTTTTCCAAAGTTCCGGAAGACGTGGAGTGGGCAGGTCCTACAAGATTTATCGGTAACCTGGTGAAGGTTTTAGGTAAAAGCACAAAGATGATCTTCCTTGCGATGTATGGGGGTCGGCCTAAGTTCTTCAGTAGACATCTTTTGCGGTCAAACGGCCACCCATCTGAAACCGACTGAGCCGAACACTGATTGCCTTAAGCATTCGCTACAGCCACTGCGGTTAGAGGTTACGAATGCCTGAGTAATATTCTTGATGCATAAAAACCGTCACGCCTATATTCCCCAAGCGGGGGTGGCAGTGGTGTACTGGGTACACCCACCATTCGTCGACTATGTTAGGTCCTATGTAATAGAAGGACAGCCTATTCCCATATACCGGCCACAATTCCAGACTCCGGACTGATACTGGGATTTGTTCTATAGAATGTAGTTTACATTTGCTGGATTTAAACCCAGGACCTCGTGATCACAAAGCACCTTATTCGCCAAGAGACCAACTAGGCAGTCGATTCTTGATTCATACATTTTTAAAAGAAGGTATAAACATTTTAACCAGTCCAAAGCCGTCCACAGCTGGTCAAAGGCCTCCCCCTAAACATCACCACGACGACCTTCTATATACTGTACGCATCTAGCTGTTACCTGCAAGCTTTACCTCACTCTCTGCAGGTTCTCGGTCCATCTCGCCTACCGAGCTTGACAATTACGGCACCATACCCTCAAAGTGACTGACATAAAAAGCGCTCATAATTATACATAATATAAATAATTATATGAGCCCATACTGACCCACTGCTGGGCAAAGGCCGCTCACAAATCGAGGTGAGAGAGATGAGGTCATACTCCACCACGCTGAGCCAGTGCGGTGGAGACAGTTTGTGGACACCTACCTCGTGATCACAAAGCACCTTATTCGCCAAGAGACCAACTAGGCAGTCGATTCTTGATTCATACATTTTTAAAAGAAGGTATAAACATTTTAACCAGTCCAAAGCCGTCCACTGCTGGTCAAAGGCCTCCCCCTAAACATCACCACGACGACCTTCTATATACTGTACGCATCTAGCTGTTACCTGCAAGCTTTACCTCACTCTCTGCAGGTTCTCGGTCCATCTCGCCTACCGAGCTTGACAATTACGGCACCATACCCTCAAAGTGACTGACATAAAAAGCGCTCATAATTATACATAATATAAATAATTATATGAGCCCATACTGACCCACTGCTGGGCAAAGGCCGCTCACAAATCGAGGTGAGAGAGATGAGGTCATACTCCACCACGCTGAGCCAGTGCGGTGGAGACAGTTTGTGGACACCTACTTGTGGAAGTTATCAAGTCCCTATATGGCTTCCAACTCGGCTTAACGACTACCAAATTACGTGGTAACCGGAACTAACAGCTTAGCATGTCTTCCAAAGTACGGAGATCGGTCATCTCAGGCTGAATGCTGCTTAACTTTGTTGACTAATAAGAACACCGCGGCCGCACAGGGCTACGAGCGCCTCATAATTACCAAGCTTAATCAATTTGTTTAATTTACAGCGAAAATACTTACGTAAGGGAACATAAGAAAAATTCAAAGACATAGCAACTCATTTGTGCCATATCCTCAAAGAGCGAAGTGGCAATTTACGGGGCAACTTATTGGAGCATACACAAGCCGCTATGTTACAAAAAACAGCTTTACAAGATAACCGATAACAGAAACTAAAACCATGAAGCATGTTCTTTACAATCTTACCTTGACCAAATACATCGTGTATTAAGTCTCCGTAACCGGCAAGCGTGTATTACACGAACTATGAGAGTGAAGGAAGGAAGATATGTAAGGAAAGAACCTGTTGAAACTCTGTACTCTCTGCCTACCCCGCAAGGGATCTGGTGTGATGATATAGATAGATAGATATTCTTTGCAAATGCGATGCATTGGTGGCGCGGTGAATGAATCTCCTGGGTGTGGCCTATCCATCACCAGAAGCTCTTCCCCCCTGGCAGAATCCACAATCTATTCCCTAATTTAAAGTGAGTATTTGGGGCACCAGGTACGTAAGAGTACTAGGGCAAAGGGCAGTACAAAATATCCCATCAAATCGAAGTGTTTGAGGCAACTCAGCCCATTAACATGTCAACCAAGATAATATAAGGGTATATAGCACGCAGTACTGATAGCCGTTGGGGCAAGTAGGTTTACAAGAAGGACCGACGATCTGGTGAAGGTCACGGTTTAAGCTGGCTGTACAGCATATTGCTTATCTATGTATATCATCACGCCAGATCCCTTGCGGGGGAGGCAGTGAGTACAGAGTTCCAAGAGGTTCTTTCCTCACAAACCTCTCTGGCTTTCTCCACTTTCATAGTTCGTATTGTTTTGCTTATCATTCTTGAAACTATGGTAAACGATCTAAGTTCTACAATAGACGTCCGCAACATAGGTACGTATCCTTAAATGATATTAGCCTAGCCTACTTCCAGAAATGTAAACCCTGGTTATCGTTCTGTCGTATAGCTTTAGCCTATTCCTAGAGAGACATTAAGCTAAAATTTTAACTAAAAATAGTTTTTAAAAACAAGTTTTTATAGCAAAGCACATCAAAGATGTCTTGCTTAGTTGAGGAGTTCCTATGGCTTCATTCCGGCTCCATCATCAGACCTAGGACCCCATCCGGGTCTAAAGTGCCCGTCAAGACAAATCCAACAAGCCCAAACACGAGGTTATATTGAGTTGCTTGGTTGTTCCATTGGCCACCTTTTGGCTACATCATCAGATCCTGAATATCATCTGGTTGAATAGTACTTGTCATTACCAATCCATCGAGCCCAAATACAGCGGGCTTACTATCTATCTATCTATCTATCTATAACCTCACGCCAGATCCCTTGCGGGGTAGGCAGAGAGTACAGAGTTCCAACAGGTATAGCGGGCTTACGTTGTATAGTTTACATGATCCTATAGCCACCTTCCGATCCCATCATCACACCAGCTCCATAGTACCATATTATTGCATTGTCACCGACCTCACATACTTATTCCAAGTTTCAGCTCAATCAGATACCCGCAAGGGCTTCAAAAATGAATCACAAGATTTTAACCGAAAAGACAGACAGACAGACATACGAACATTGCAAATTTAATAAAAGCTTACAAAAAGGCGCTCGTAGCGCTGTGAGACCACGGTGTTCTTACCGATTACCAAGGTTAAGCAGCGTTCGACTCGGTCGGCCCGAGATGGGTGACCGTTTGTGGCATTTTCATATTCTAGCGTCTCCGTGCTTTGGAAGGCACGTTAAGCCGTTGGTCCCGGTTACCACTTAATATGGTAGTCCACAAACCTGCCTCCATCAATCCGCACTGGGCCCGCGTGGTGGAGTATGACCTAATCTATCTCACCCCGATTTGTGAGAGAAGGCCTTCGTCCAGCAGTGGGCAGTATAGGCTAATATTATTATTATACAAAAAGAAGACAGTGGTGGACTAGCTACAAATCTAGTGGAGTGAGACTTAGTAGACTGATCCGTCCTCTATCCTTTAACTGATTAAACCTGTAATATTATTGAATTTTGTCTCGTTTGGCATCACAATGAATCTACTAAGGCGGGTCAATAAGTCCGTGACTTTTTGAATTTCCCGCTTCTTAATTGAAATGGCCACACTGTTCCTGTCAACAAGCAACTGTCAGTTAACTCCTGTCAAATTTGAACAAGCTGCGTCATATAGTTTGTGTTTGCAAGCCGTTGATAGCAGACTACCGCGCGTTTTGAGAAGAAAATGGAAAAAGTGAATTTCGTGTGCTCATTAAGCATTATTTTTTGCGAAAAAAAAACCATCACTCAAACCAAAGCTAAGCTTGATAAATATTATGGGGACTCTGCACCATCCATTTCCATGGTAAAGAAGTGGCTTACTGAATTTGGATGTGGCCGTACAGGCACGGAAGATGCCGAACGTTCTGGACGCCCAGTTGAGGTCTCTACATCCGAAACAATTGAAAAAATTCACGATATGGTTTTAGACGATCGAAGATTGAAAGTGAGAGAGATTGTGGAAGACAGGCATCTCACATGGCTCAGTGGTTCCACTTTTGAATGAGCACTTGGGTATGAGAAAGCTTTCCGCAAGATGGGTGCCGCGTTTACTCACAATCGACCACAAACGCAACCGTGTGACAATTTCGCAGCAATGTTTGACGTTGTTCAACCAACCATATGGACGAGTTTTTGCACCGTTTCGTAACCGTGGACGAAACGTGGATCCACCACAATACATCGGAGACCAAACAGCAGTCAAAACAGTGGGTTTCTCGGGGTGAATTAGCGCCAAAGAAGGCAAAGGTGGGTTTGTCAGCCAATAAAGTTATGGCGACCGTTTTTTGGGATGCACGCGGTATAATCCATATTGACTACCTTTAAAAGGGGAAAACAATCAATGGGAAATATTATACCAACTTATTGGGTCGATTCAATGAGGTATTGAAAAAGAAACGACCGCATTTGGCCAAGCAAAAAGTTCTTCTCAACCAGGACAATGCAAGGGTGCACACATGTGCAGTTTTCATGGCAAAAATCCATGAATTGGGCTACAAATTGCTCCCTCATTCACCATATTCTCCAGATTTAGCCCCGAGTGACTATTTCTTGTTCCCAAACTTGAAGTAATGGCTCGGCGGAAAGAGATTTGACTCTAACGACGTAATCATCTCACAAACAAATGCCTATTTTGATGACCTCGACAAATCATATTTTTCAGAACGGATAAAAAAATTGGAGCAACGTTGGACTAAGTGTATAGAACTCAAAGGAGACTATGTTGAAATATAAAATAACTTTTTATCTAAAAACCTGTGTCTCATTCAAAAAGTCACGGACTTATTGACCCGCCTTGGTTATACACCAAGTATTTTGATCACACTAATTTCAAAAAAAGTTTTTTTCATACTATTATTATTTTTGATTATTTACCTTTACAAAGTCTCTATTTTGTAAATGAGAGGACTAAGTTGACACTGACTGATACCACATTTGTGTACATTAATCTATTCTTCATCACATCTATTTAGCTCGTTATGCATTGTTCTCCCATATTCCATGAACGCAATGTATAGAAAAAGTATTGTAATAATCTCATTTTTAAAAGAGTAACCGTGGAGTTTCTTGCCCTTCTAGACATGAATGACATTCCGAATGGGTGGTAGAGTCTTAAGTAATTTTTTTTCTTCCTTGACTATTCATAAGTACTTATTGGTGTACGAGTACATGGACAAAAAATTTTGAATCTGATTTTGCAAAGCTTTAAAGCCTGATTCGAAATCTTTTAAAAGAAGGTGTGTGTACATAACTTAACGCATCTTTATGCAGTCCATATGTCCTTTACCGAGGGTATTAAGTGCGTGTTTATATGTAAACTGGAAACAATGCCGTGGTCACGGCCGCGGCGCCGGCGCATCCGTGATACATCCTGCATCGGCAGATGACATCGCTACATTGTTTTCTCTAGGTTTTTACCTGCTATTAAACTTCGGATTTTCCCAGTGAAATGGTAAATAACTCCTTAAAACTGGATTTTTATTTAAATAAAACAGTAGGAATTTACCTGTAGTAATTAACAGTAGGAAACCTTAGGAATTATTTGTGGGTGCTTTTACAGACAGGAAATTCACATTCATTTAGCCCGAAACACACATAGTGGATCACATGAACAAATCTTTGTGTGACTCACAAATGTGAGAAAGATTAACGGGACAGATTCCGTGCGGGGTTCGATACCAAGACTCCTCGGTCCAGAGGATAGAGCGGCTTAAGCTAACCACTGAAGCAAGCTATCAAAAGGTCAAAAAGCATTTTAAAACTGGAAATTTAGTTCGGTTTTCGTATAAGATCTGTAAGACAGGAATCTATTTGGGGTATACAGACTATTTTACAGACTTACCTTACGTTATTTTTTAGTTAAGAAGGCTTACCTTTTGTTAATTTAATTTCTCATTTAGTATTGAAGACTTACCTTTTACCTTTACCTTCGCGAACAGCGTTATAAGAAAGCGAGTAGGTATGAAAGATATTATCGGTGTAAAGATGAGTAAGGGTATGCTCCGTTGGTTCGGGCATATGGAGGCATATCGGGCAAAGAAGGTTAGAAGAAAAAATGGCAAAACAGATATTCAATGCGAAAGTGGAAGAATGTAGGTACCGGGGAAAACCTAGACTATCTTACCATGACCAAATAGACTGAGTCATATCTGAAGGACAAGTCAAGAGTCTCCGTAGCCGGTTAGCGTGTATGAGACGAACTATAAGAGTGGAGGAAGCCAGAGAGGTATATAAGGAAAGAACCTGTTGGAACTCTGTACTCTCTGTCTACCCCGCGGGGGATCTGGCGTAATGATATAGATAGGCAGATAGATTAATTAAAGCCAACGTGAGGATTCGTTAATATACTACAGTTTTCTAAAGCTACTAAAAATAAAAGATCTGAGGTCCTTTATAATTTAATTGTAATTTCTACACTTGTTAACTACGAGTAGGTATATATGCGTAAGTATATCCAGTTGCGACCGTTTTTTGTCTGCCATTTTGTTCGCGTTCCATAATCTAGTAAAGTCCGACAAGGATCTTTTAGCCGATGCATGACATTGACAGGGGGGCGTTGGTATGCAATTAGGATTATCATTTAGTAAAATTTTCCTACACCTAGGGCACTACTCTCCTACCTGCCTACCCTGGCGTGATGATATAGATACATAGATAGACTTACCTTTTGTTATTTTCCTAGTTAAGTATTGTCTTCTATATTTAGTTTTAAAATTGTATGTCTGTAATTTATTTTCTCAGCAAATAAACATTATTATTATTGTGGAAATGTGTATTCACCCCACCCCCACTTACGGAGCACAGACTTGGTCATTAACTGATCGATAAAAGTCCACCGTTGGAGTTTGCCAACGAGCAATGGACCGTAGCTTTCTTGGAGTAAAGCTTACAGATTGAGTCAGAAACTCGATTCTGCGCTTCAAAACACAAATCACTGACGTAGGCCACTCAGCTGCAAGACTGAAATGGAACTGGGCTGGACATATCTGCCGCATGTCGGATACGTTTTAGGGTAAAACTACCAAACAGTGGGTGCCACTAGGCGGAAAACGACAGCGCGGCAAACCCAGAAAGAGGTAGCGAGACGAGCTGGATTCCTACGACAAGGACTGGCATCAGTTTGCACTGGACCGGGATAAGTGGAAGAAGGGAGGGGAGGCCTTCACCCTGCAGTGGGACAGTGTAGGCTTATAATAATAATTATTATTATATTAGGCATCATACAGCGTTCGGCATGGTTTTGGTCTTGACTTTATGCTTAAGAAGGCACGCCAAACCGTTGGTTTGGACTATCACTTAATTTGATAATTGTTAAGCCAAGTTGGAACCTTGGCGGCTGGATAAGTTCCTCCAGCAGGTTTCCACAAGCCTGCCTTCACCCCACCGTACTGGATCCGCGTGCTAGAGTATGAGCACATCGTAATAAAAGACACGAGGAATGAAACAGCGCGAGATTTCGACTCGATCCCCGGTCGCTGCTTCCTCAAAGGTGCAGTTTTTGTTTACGTAGCCCCACATTAGGATTTAGTCCTGGGTCGTGGGTGCGTTTACAAACATGAAAATTCACATACACAAATACCCAGAAACAAATAATTGTGGGTGGATTTGTCCCGGGCGGGATCGAACCCGCGACTATTAGACACAGAGCTCTTAACCACTGCGGTAAATCGTCCGTCGACGACATTAAAACAAATAGATATAATTTTAAGTACAAACATTATTGTTTTAAAAATACTTCTATCTATCTATATCGTCACGATAAATCTCTTGCGGGGTAGGCAGAGAGTACAGAGTTTCAACAGGTTCTTTCCTTACATACCTCTCTGGCTTTCTCCACTCTCATAGTTCGTCTCATACACGCTAGCTGGCTACGGAGACTCATGACTTGTCCTTCAGATATGACTCAGTCTATTTGGTCGTGGTAAGATAGTATAGATCTCCCCGATACCTCCATCCTTTAAAATACTTGTATTGTTATGATTTCTGTGAGTATGACCTATTCTCTTTCACCTTGGTTCATATATTAATATATTAAAAATAGCTTGAAGAATTCCAAGGGCAGTATGTCTTGCAAGTTTAACAGCTACTACGCAGAATATTTTTCTATAAATAACTGCCAATTAAGAACCAGGTTCTTTTTATTTTATTCTATATATCTATCTATCTATAATCTCACGCCAGATCCCTTGCGGGGTAGGCAGAGAGTACAGAGTTCCAACAGGTTCTTTACTTACATACCTCTCTGGCTTCCTCGACTCTCATAGTTCGTCTCATACACGCTCGCCGGTTACGGAGACTCTTGACTTTTCCATCAGATAAGACTCGATATTTTATTTATTTATTTAATAAGACACATCAACAACAGTTACACAAATTGTTTATACAATGGTAGATCTTGATGTCCTGGGCAGCATGTACCGTTTTTACAGATGTGTACAGCGTTGTCATAAATAAAGTCAGCAATGATTAATTATATTATTGCAATACATAAGGTCAAGTAAAATAAAATTTTTGAAATTACATTACATTACAATAAATAATAGTTGCTACATAAGAATTTAAAATTAAAAGAATTAAACAATTAAAAATTAAAAATTTTATTTAAGTTCCATTTATCAAGGATTTAAATTTAATATAAGAGTTGCCGAAGATGTCAACCTCATCGTTGTTAATAAGATAATATATTTGGAGGACAAATTAGGAGCGTTTATATTTCCATTGACCAACTTATGGAAAAACAACATATCATGCATTTTCCGGCGATTTTCTAAGCTGGTGAGCTTAAAATGACGAAGACGGGTGACTTAATCCCCGCGATAAGGACAACTTGGATCTGTATATGCCAGATATTTGGTAAAAATTTTTTGGATCCGTTCAATGCGGTCTATATGTATTTGGTAATGGGGATTCCAGACTGATGACGCGTATTCTAGTACACTTCGCACCAAGGCGTTATATAAGCACATTAAGGATTTAACACACCTAAAATCCTTTGTCATCCGCTTGAGTAAACTAAGCATTTTCCACGCACGCGAGCAAGTGATATTGATATGGTCGATAATACTTAACTTACTATCAATTATAACACCTAGATCGCGAATGGGATCCACCTCTTCTAAGGTATCAGAATTGACCGAATATTTTTAATGAAAAAACAGACATTCTACAGGGTTCGTGTGGCAACAGACCTGTAATTATACGTCAGTTGTGTACCATTGTCTGCCAGATTCATACCCGGATCCCGCGGTGCGTGGGCGGACCACATAACTTCATTACAACCGGTTTGCAACTTACCACTTCGATGGGGAATACTTAAACTAATTTTTTACGCAAAAAACAGCAATAAACTATCACAAATTATTATGTAAAATATATTACTCTATTTAAATAGGCTAACTTACATATTTCAATGTGATATTAGACAGCCTTTGTGAGTGGGTGTGACCCTTGTTTTCTCTATCTCTATCTACACGCCAATCGTTTTTCGGGGCTACGTTTTTAAAGAAAAAAAAAAAAAAAAAACCGTTGCTCTCTCTGGCATCTTCCACTCTCATAGTTTGTTTTATACACTTAAAAGTATTTTCCTAACTAAATTCGTTAAAACTCGATCTATCTAGATTATCACGCGATCTATCTAATAACTAAATTCTACATTTTACCAATGTAATCTCATAGAGCCTTTGGGAAAGGGTTCGACTCTTTTTTTTCTATAAAGATCCCTTCCGGGGAAGGCAGCAAGTACGGAGTTCTTTCCTGACAGAGGTTATTTCCTTACAGATCTCTGGCTTCCTCCTCTCACATAGATCGTCTTATACTCGCTCCCAAGTTACGGAGACTTGCGAACATGGTCGGCTAGCTTGAGGTCGCACATCTGCTGAATGCATTTACCCTACTTGCATTCTCTGATCTATATATCATCACGCCAGATCCCTTGCATTCTCTTATGTACTAGTAACACCACAAAAACAGATATACGATTTATTAGATAGTAGTCATACTAGTGAACGGATGTTGCTTGTAAGGACTGGTCCTCCTGAAATCCTTTAGAAACTTACTTTTTAGAAATAACATCAACTGATTCTGATTCTGAGTCATATATCACGGTCGTATGGTATCACACTGGAGCTATATCGTTAACTATTATTTGTGACCTTTAGGTTACATTGTACCCACAGGATATGATTGTACAATTAAAGAGAATCCGAACAACAGATATACAATGTGAAAGTGGAAGGATGCAGGTACCGGGGAAGACCTAGACTATCTTACCACGACCAAATAAACAGAGTCTTATCTGATGGAAAAGTCAAGAGTCTCCGTAACCGGCGAGCGTGTATGAGACAAACTATGAGAGTCGAGGAAGCCAGAGAGGTATGTAAGGAAAGAACCTGTTGGAACTCTGTACTCTCTGCCTACCCCGCAAGGGATCTGGCGTGAGGTTATAGATAGATAGATAGATAGATAGAATTAAAGAGAAAATCAAATAAATAGACAAGCCGCCGAGTTTGTTTGTTGTATCTTTTTAGTGGAGACCGCGATTCGATCCCGGTGGTAGAGTAAGATTTGGTCAATTAGCCGACGGAGCGCGACGGAAAAGTTCGGCTACGTTCGGTTGTGACCTTAAGCTGCGCCACCTTCGCGCCGAGCGGGACTGCGCTGTGTGGCGTCTCCCGCACATTTCAGTACACTACACCTCCCCAAGCCGTGCCACCTTCGCGTCGATTGGGGCTGCGCTGTGTGGCGTCTCCTGCACATATCAGTACATAACACCTCCCCAAGCCGCGTCATCATCGCGCCGAGCGAGGCTGCGCTGTGTGGCGTCTCCCGCACATTTCAGTACATTACAACTCCCCAAGCCGCGCCGTTGTCGCGCCGAGCGGGGCTGCGCTGTGTGGGGTCTCCCATACATTTCAGTGTATGACAACTCCCCAAGCCGCGCCACCGTCACGCTCCCGTCGCGCTGCGTCGGCTATGTGGAGAAATCTTTAAGTTAAATTAGATAAAAAAAAGTGAATTGACAACTTGTAAGTTAACCCCGCAGGACTTATACAAAATGAATTATTTAAGTTTGATACTTTATTTCTTCTAAATATTACGATTTCCGGTTACATTATTTAATTTGAGTTAGGAGTATTTTATCTGACTTTGTTAAATAAAATAAATAGTACTTAATTTGATTTGTTGAATTAATGAAAACGCTGAATTTAAATGGTACCTGGTTTGACTCAACGACAAATGTCATTTGATAAGGCTGTCCATTTAAGTTAGTTGAATTCGAGCACTCCAACGGTCAAGACTTAGGAATTGGGTGACCAGGAATTATTTTAAAAAGTGTGAAGTTTACCTACACGGACATAAGGTTCGTGATTAAATGTATTTTGATATCCATTTATTAAAGGTGTTGTGTTAGTTTTGTTACATAAAAGACGTTGTTCACCTGTGTGCGGAGTCAAGCTGACCGACCGTATTCGCAATAGCGTAGTAATAAAGCGTATATAGTATCGATGTAAAAATGAGAAAGGGTATACTCCGTTGGTTCTGGTCAGTAAGGAAAGAACCTGTTGGAACTCTTTACTCTCTTCCTACCCCGTAAAGGATCTGGCGTGATGATAATTTTTATTATATAAATTTAAAAGTAGCCCTACACTAGGATTTATTCCTGTGTCGTGGATGACGATGCCTGATGTGAATTTTCATGTTTGAAAATTCACATCAGGCATCGGCACATACACGAATATCCAGAACGAAACAAATGTGGATCATGCAAAGATTTGTCCCATGCGGAAATCGAACCCGCGACTATTAGATACCGTGGGTGAAACGGCTTAGGCTCTTAACCACTGCGCCTAATCCTCCGCAAAATATAAATAGATAGATGTTGTTAAGACTAGATTATAGATTATCAGGGTGTGTTACTCTGCCCTTTTCAGTAATCTTTATGAATATTTCGCAACAAAATTATATGGTTAAGTCATAGCTTAAGTCAGGGATCTGTCATGGTTTTAACGACCTATTAATGCAGTTTTCTTGGAACAAAGGATAGAGCGTATCCGTGTAGGACGTTAGCTGGAAACTATAAGGTATTCTGTGGCTCATTTGTGGTTATCTTGGTGTGTGTGTGTGAAAACCTAACACCGAATTCTTACTATCTCAAATTAAAAATAATAAATAATTCTTTATTTGCCAATAAAAATACATACAAATGAGGTTTCCGTTGGTCCCAAACTAGGTTAAGCCAGTATTTCGGGCACCATACGACGTATATATTATATTGTGTTGCCATAACAAGTTGACATAGATCATAGAATATTCTTACAGCGAAAAGCAATAAAAAAAAGAAAAATACACACATTGTCACGCCTATATTCCCCAAGCCGCGGTGGCAGAGGTGTACTGAGTACACTCCGGACTCCGGACTCGTACTGGGAAGTTTTTGTTAGAAAAACTACACTTGTTCGAACACGAGTTCGGACAAATGTAGTTTTTCTAACGATAAATTCGCAGTATGAGTCGTGAGCCTGGAATTGTGCCCGGTATATGGCAATAGGCTCGCCCCCTATTACATGGGACCTAACATCGTCGGCGAAACGTGGGTGTACTCAGTACATGTACCCATGCAAAGCCGCTAGTCCAACTATCCAACTCCCACTGTTATCCTACTAATATTAGTCCGACCTAGGATTTTAACCCCGGACCACTGAACTAGACTAACAAGCCAGTTCCCAATGATATTATGCTATGGGTAATTTTAGTCGCCGTGGAGCGGCAGCTACACCAAACACAAAATGACGTTGAGGAGTGGTAGATGATTATTGAAAAGACAAAAATACTTGAATAGGGGCTGTTCCAGCTCCACTTGATTGAATATGGAGAACTTGTTTCGCTATTATTATTTATTATTCCCTGTCTTCCTTCTATTAATTTAGTAAAATGTTTCTTTTTTTTCTCATTTCTTCCTCCACCATAATTTGTATAATTTAACTTAGACCTACCTGATAGACCCGCCTACATCGTTTTCCCATATCCCACAACAAAATGTAGATGGAAAAAGAAAATGTAAAAATACTATTTTAAAAGAGTAACCGTGGAGTTTCTTGCCCTTCTTCTCCACAGGAATGACATTCCGAAGTGGTGGTAGAGTCTTTGTTACTTTTCTGACGATTCATAAATACTGTAATGGTTTACATGAATAAAAAATATTCTGATTCTGATTCTGGCGCGGTTCGCGAGCTGGCCAGTAGACACTTTCGGTGTTCCGAATTTTCACCCTAGCCGTGATATTTGGATAGGTAGAACGTATCTTGATTATTGAAGTGTTATTTTTATTCTGTTTTTATTACCAGTGAACAGTAGGCATTGAATACATCACCTGGGTATTCGCACCACGACGACATTGGACCGAGTATATTCTGTTTTTACAGAACTCTCTCGCTTCTTTTTATTTATGTTTCGCATAATTTTAATCAAATGTTAAGTTGGCAATAACAGAAACCAATCTAAAATGACAGATAAGAAAAAAAGAAGACCTTTTCTTCGTTAAACGTGTTTCGCCGACACTTGTTGCTATCTGACCCGTGTATGATTTTAAAATTAATAATAATGCCGTTTTAACATCTTTTGATATTTTAAAAGCTTCTTACCTAATCTTTCTAATTAGACAGATATAACGATTTTTTCTTATTTCTGTGGAAAAGTCTTAGTATATATTAACTTTTGAATGAAGAGAGCTAAGTCGAAGGGATCGAATAAAAAACGCGGAGATCCGCAGTAGAATCAAAGTCACCGATATAGTGTTTAATTGTCAAACTTAAGTGGCAGTGGGCACAACGCTCATAGAACTGTCGACCGTTGGGGCAAACAGGTTCTCTAGTTGCGACCACGTACGAGAAGACTTAGAGTGGACTGGCCTTCATTAAGGTGAACTGATGACCTGGAGAATGCCGTACATCACAAAATGTCGTAGTGATCTCGTATTTTTTTGTCCTTTCACCTGCTGAGGTTAGTTTACGGTTTGTGTTTCTTCGTTTTCAGCTATTAATCTTAACAGGTGATTCACATAATAACTTATCTCAAAGGACTTCTACGTGTTGGACCCATGGCCCCGCGCTGATGACAGATGCGCAAGGTTTCTAAAGATCCGGGTAAAATTCGTGAATCTCCGCGAGATAATCGTACGTTATTCTCACAAAAAGTCGAAAATGGCTTGACCGATTTGAATATTTTCTTTATATTGTCCGTCTTAATACTCAGGTGGTTAAGGAAAAAAGAAAATTAGATAAAACCCAATGGAAGAGCTGAAAAATAAAAAAATAAAAAATGTTAATTTGTACGGAAATCACCACTTCGGATTTCTCTCAATAGATAGAGTGCGGGCGGCCAAACGAAAAGTTGAATTTATAATCAATTTTGTGAGGTACGAAGTTCACGGAGTCATCTAGTAGGTAATATATCTCTCTATCTATCTATGTTATCAAGTCAGATCTCTTGCGGGGTAGGCAGAGAGCACAGAGTTCCAACAGGTTCTTTCCTTACAGACCTTTCTGGCTTCCTCCACTCTCATAGTTCGCCTCACAAACGCTCGCCGGTTACGGAGACTCTTGACTTGCTCTTCAGATAAGAAACGATCTATTTGGCCATTGTAACATAGTCTAGTCTTCCGCGGTACCTAAATCCTTTCAATTTCGCATTATAATACATCAAATAATATAAATATATTAAAAACATATAACAAATTCGTTTTTAATCGACAAACAGAACAAAAACTGCATCTAATAACCTCCAGTCGCTTATGATCTTTGACACACTAATAAGTTACCGAAAAATAATACCTATAAAATGAGTAATAGAATCTTGATAAAATGACACAATTTTACTGATTTCATCGCGGTTTATTTTTGAATTTTTAATTTTGAATTTAAATTATGATAATTAAATTTAAATATAAAAATGACACATTTTAATTTATGTAATTTAACTGCCTCGTTGGTCTGGTGGCAAAGCGCATCGCTTTGTGATCACGAGGTCCTAGGTTCAAATCCTGGGTCGGACAAATGTAGTTTTTCTAACGAAAAATTCCCAGTATGAGTCCGGAGTCTGGAATTGTGCCCGGTATATGGCAATAGGCTCTCCCCCTATTACATGGGACCTAACATCGTCGGCGAAACGTGGGTGTACTCAGTACACCTCTGCCACCCCCTCTGGGGAATATAGGCGTGATGGTGTGTGTTAATTCAAGAGTATGTCGTTTTGTCTCGATTATAATCTAAACACCTGTAAATCAATGGATTTGTAAATCCCATTATTAATTAAAATACCACTTAACTTTATCTTAAACTAGTTTCAGCCCGCAACTTCATCCGCGTTGACCCTAGACAGGAACCTTACAGGTGTTAATCCGGGTACATCCGAACATCTCAACATGCAAACTTTAAGAATTGCTATACACTTGTCTTCAAGAAACGACATGTAATATACACCTAATTATTCTTCTTACTTACAACACTAAAAAGATTGTGATTTATACAAATTAGAAACTTGCCAGCACAGTATGGAAAGCATGATGGCCATTAAATTAAAAGATAAAATTAAGCTAGATACTATAAGGAGCAAAACAAGAGTCACAGATATCACGTACTGTATTAAAAACTAAAATGGAGCTGGGCAGGTCATATGACTAGGAGTAACGGCGTACTCTAGGGGAGGCCTATACTGGACAGCAAGACAATCTTCACGGACCGGTGTCAAACGAGTAAATAAGTTTATATTGTGAATATATTTTATGTAAGATTGTTAAATAAAGCCTATTATTATTATTACCTACCGTCCTTCTGTATTGAATATTTAAGAAGAACTTGTATTTCTGACTGCCTCGTTGGTCTAGTGGCAAAGCGCATCGCTTTGTGATCACGAGGTCCTCGGTTCAAATCCTAGGCCGAACAAGTGTAGTTTTTCTAAAGAAAAACTTCCCAGTACAAGTCCGGAGTCTGGAATTGTGCCCGATATATGGCAATAGGCTCGCCCCCTATTACATGGGGCCTACCATCTTCGGCGAAACGTAGGTGTACTAGTACACCTCAGCCACCCCCGCTTGGGGAATATAGGCGTGACGGTGTCAACTTGTATTTCTCATGTCATAAGTTAACCGTATTCTTTTTGGGAAATAAATGTCTGAAACCGTAAGAGTGACTCCGTAACCGAGCGTGTATGAGACGAACTATGAGAGTGGAGGAAGTCAGAGATGTCTGTAAGGAAAGACGGACGATTTAGCGCAGTGGTTAAGAGCTTGAGCGGCTCCGCCCACTGTGTCGAATAGTCGCGGGTTCGATTCCCGCACGGGACAAATCTTTGTGTGATCCACAATTATTTGTTCCGGTCTGGGTATTTGTTTGTGAATTTTCATGTTTGTAAACGCACCCACGACACAGGAATAAATCCTAGTGTGGGGCTACGTTAAAAAAAAAAAAAAAAGAACCTGTTAGCACTCTGTACTCTCTGCCACCCCCCAAGGGATCTGGCGTGATGATATAGATTTATATTATAATCGGTATTATACACGGTGTAATTTTGCCTACCCTATGCCTTTTCTCATTTTTACACCGATACCATGTTTCATACCTACTCGCTTTATAAAATATTAGCCCTGTTAAGAAACTGTCCCACTGTTGGGCACGGGCCTCCTCTCAAACTGAGTGGGTTTAGGCCATAGTCCACCACGCTGGCCCAGTGCGGGTTGGCGAACTTCACACACCTTCGAGAAACTCTTAGGCATGCAGGTTTCCTCACGATGTATTCCTTCACCGTTAAAGCAAGTGATAGTTAAATTTTAATACTCACATACCTTCGAAAAGACAGAGGTGCGTGCCTGGGTTTGAGCACGAGACCTCTGACTTTGCAGTCCAACGGTCTAACCACTAGGCTATCACTGGTTTATAATGTAAATAAAAAAACATTAGAAACACTTTTAATCGATAAAAGAAAATAAAAAACTACATCTGAGTAGCTCCAGTAGTTTATGATCTTTGACACAATAACCAGTTATTTAAAGGACGTCTACCTAATAACGACGGCTTGGTTTAGTGATTAGAGCAAATGCCGCTCCATTCACTGGATCGAGGAATCGCAGGTTCGATATTCGCACGTGAAAAATATTTATGTAACCCACAAATTTTTGTCACAATCTGAGAGTTTGTGTATATAATTTTCATGTTTGTAAACGATACAGGAATAATTCCTAGTGATGTGGTTATAACTTTATTTTTTAATTGAAATACTAAAAAAGATATTATTCAAAATGAAAAACACAACACACACACGCACAAAAACACACACGCGCGCCATGTCACATACTCTCTCTCTCTCTCTCTCTCTCACACACACACACACACCCACACACAAACACATAAAGTTACATACTCACTCTCTCTCTTTTTCTCTCTCTCTCTTTCTCTCTCTCTCTCACACACCCACACACATAAACACATAAAGTTACTTCATTTTACAATATAAATTACATTAAGGAAATGACCTGTACTCTCTTTGTACTCTCTGCCTACCCCGCAAGGGATCTGGCGTGATGATATAGATGGAACATTCCTACTCGAGAAGAACATACGGACCAAAACTACCTTAGAAAAGTGTGACTGTGCCGTATTGACCTCTACCACTCCTGCTGAGATAAAAAAAAATGCTAAAAGGTACACGTTAAAGAGCGTAAGATGTTAAAATAACGTAAAAAAGTAATTTGGCGTTTCCCCCCGATCTAACTTGTTACTTTATCAAAAAATCTCTTTGTGTCATAATATGTGAGTCATTATGAATACCCATGATGGTGATATTACAATAGTATTAGCTCTCACTGTCCACACCATCGGATATAATCGCAAATTCCACCCAAACGTGCAACTGAAAAAAGGAGAAATATAAATAAAATCAGTTAGTGTAAAATAAAGTACTCTCTGCCTACCCCGCAAGGGTTCTGGCGTGATGATATAGATAAATAGGGTTACAAATTTTTTTTTATCCAAATTATATTTAAAATATACCGTCATACAAATATACCAACCCTAGCTATATATACAATTTAAAAAAAATTAGATAAATTAAATATAATATTGATACTATTATGACTACCTCGTTTGTCTAGTGGCGTAGCTATTATGAGATCTTGGGTTCGAATCCTTGATCGGATAGTGCAGTTTTTCAATGGAAAAATTTCCAGTATCAGTCTGAAACTGTACTCGCTACAATGCAAATTTGGTCGCCCTTATCAGCGAAATCTGGGTGTGCACAGTACACCTCTGCCACCCCGCTTGGGGTGCAGTCATGATTGTTTATTTTTTTTTGTTTTACAATTTTGATTTCCAAAGTATGAAATCTTGTCGAGGTCATACCGCATCATGTTGTTTCATAAACGTTTCTATAAAAGCATGGCTCGCATCTCATACACGGTTGATCCTAACCGACGTCGAACGAAAGTGCGGACGCGCATAGCCCGCGTTACGATAAAGATAAAAAAATAAAATAAAAAAAAAATATAGACCAGAACAGGCTTTAAAAAACATCACATAGTGAGTTTTCAATTCGTACGTGGACAGTGTGTTGTGATTATCAGTGTGGAGTGGTTGGCGTGACATTTTATGTGAGTTATTTAATTTATTTAATTTTTTCTTTATTTTGTTATTTTTTAATGTATTTTTAAATAATGCTACTCTTGTTCATCGGTTATTTTACTCATACTGTAAATAAATATTTAATAATAATTAATAAAGCAACGATAAAGATAAAAAATATAACAATTTTAAAAAACATATACATATTATGCATAATTTTTTTAGGTGTCATAGTAGTTATTTAAAAAAAAAAAAAAACACTTTTCTGGCATAAAGTTTGATAACCCGTTGATGTCTTTTGTACGCGATTGATTTATTTTGTGAATTGCTTAACAAAATTATTTTTCTTTTTTTCGTCTTAGGATTTTAATCTTGTTTTCTTAGTTTTATTGTTAAAAATAAAGGTCGTATTCGGAGGACTTAAGTTTCTGTGTTTAAAAAATAAAATAAATCATAGTGTTTATGCTATATAAATATTAACTGTACGGATTTTTTAATAAATTTTAAAAATTTATAATCATTTAAATAGTTCTTCCTGTTCCTTTTTTTAATATTTATGTCACGGATTGAATGAAAAATATTTAATAAAGCTTCGAAACATTTAACCTTAATCACAATTTACTTATTATAGTTAAATTTATACAATAACAGTAATTTATATAAAAATAAATTCCAATAATTTCGTGACAATTTTTAATGTTTTATTATAAGTGAATAAGAAGTACAGTAGTGTAATTAAATACTGATAAATCAATATTTCTTCTTATTTACCCAACACCTAAAGGTGTGCATAATACTCTAATTTTACGCCGAAGTATTTTAGTTGCTATACATGGTGAAATTGTCATTGTAAGATTTTTTATCCAAAAATAGATAACTTAAAGATTACCTAATCCGGGAATAGAGCCCACAACTCATACTGGATAGAAAAAACTGAAAGTTTTGTACTAAAGCATAGAAAAGAATTTTGTTTTACTCCGTGGGTCTAATAGCAGATAGCGTGGCGATCTCGAGGTCCCGGGCTTGAATCCCAAGTCAGAAATAGCGATGTTTTTCTATCGAAAAATTCTCAGCAATAGGCTGGCCTCCTATTACATTGACACCTAACACCATCAGGGGCGTACACAGTACACCACTGCCAATTCTACTTGGAGAATGAAGGCGTGATAATGGTTAAGAGCGGAGGCCTTTCCGCCCACTGGATCGAGTAATGGCGGGTTCGATCCCCGCGACCTATAGATGCTTGTTTCGGTCTAGGATGTTTGTGTATGTTAATTTCACGTTTGTTAACGTACCACGATACGGAAATACACAGATTTGATACACAAAAGGACGATTTAGCGCAGTGGTTAAGAGCTTAAACCGCTCCGCCCACTGTGTGTAATAGTCGCGGGTTAGATTTCCGCACGGGACATATCTTTGTGTGATCCACAATTATTTGGTTCGGTAAATCTGTATGTGTATTTTCATGCTCGTAAACGCATCCACGTCACAGGAAAAAAAAAGATTTGTCTCGTATGGTAATCGAACTCGCGAATACTCAATCCAATTAGAGGAGCAGCTTAAGCTCTTAATCACCAAGCAGTCTAGAAAATTATCAGGTACATATAGTACAGCCAACTGCATTTTGTACGGCCTGGGATTTGAACCTACGATCGTAATCGCTATGCGTATTAAATACAAATAGTTGAAGCGAATACGATTTTGACGGATCTCTTGGTTCAGTGGTTAAGAGCTTCATTCCATCCCCTGAAACGAACAGTCGACAAAACTTCGTGCGACCCACAAATGTATGTGTCGGTCTGGGTATTTGAGTGTCTGAATTTTATATTTGTAAACGCACCCACAACACAGGAATAGTTTTTGTGTGGGACTAAGTAATTAATTTTAAAAAACTCCAAATTTAATTGAATTAAAATTCAAAATTAAATTTAAAATTCGCAAAATATTTGCATCTTTTTGAAGCTTACTGTACATTCATCCTTCCACTTTCGGATTGCACATCCGTTTCATAACTCTTACTTCCGACATTCTTTTGGTATCAGATATCGTCTAAAAAGCATCATGTTTTAATCAGACAAGCACTGTCTCACGTATTTCAAATTATCTCACAAACTGTATATACTCGTACTATAGAAGAACAGAAGTGATCTTAAGATTAATCAGCGTTCGGCTCCGTTATAGCATTTGTAGCATTCCCATGTTCGGAAGACACGTTGGTAAAAGTTGTCATTGGATATCTATCTATCTATATCATCACGCCAGATCCCTTGCGGGGTAGGCAGAGAGAACAGAGTTCCAACAGGTTCTTTGCTTATATGCCTCTCTGGCTTCCTCCACTCTCATAATTCGTCTCATATACGCTCGCGGATTACGAAGACTCTTCACTTGTCCTTCAAATAAGACTCGGCCTATTCGGTCGTGGTATCTGACATTCTTTCATTGAATATGATAGTCTTTAAGTCGGAAACCTCACGTGCCTTGACAAGTTCCACCAGCAGGTGGCCACAAGCCTGCCTCCCCCGCACCGCACTGGCTCCGCGTGCTAGAGTATGACCTAATCTCTCTCACCACGATATGTGAGAGGTCTTTGCTTAGGGGTAGAATAGAACAGGTTGATTCATTACTCTATTTATTTATCCATCTGTATCATCACGCCAGATCCCTAGCAGAGAAGGCAAAAAGTATAAAGTTGCAATAGGTATTTTTCACTTGATGTTATTTTCATAAAAAAATATATTTCTCCATCGTCATCAACATCACAGCCTATACTTGTCCACTGCTGAACATAGGCTTCCCCAATCAGTCTACAACGCAACTGGTCCGATGCCACCTGCATCCAACGACTTCCTGCAATCCTCACAAAGTCGTCGGTCCATCTGGTAGGCGGTCGTCCTACGCTGCGCTTGCCAATACGTGGTCTCCACTTTAGAGTATTTCTGCCTCAACGCCTTTCCGATCTTCCCGCTATGTGGCCCGCCCATTGCCACTTCAGCTTGCTAATCCTATGAGCTATGTCAGTGATCTTGGTTCTTCTATGAATCTCCTCATTCCTGATTCACATAAAGAAACTAACCTAGCTCTTTCCAGAGCTCGCTGAGCAACTCTAAGCTTTTAGACTGCCTTACCTTGATCAAATAGACCGTTATCTAACCGGCCAGCCTGTATGACACAATCTAGGTGAGTGGAAGAAGCCAGCGAGGTCTGCAAAGAAAGAATCTGTTGGAACTCTATTCTCTCTGCATACCTCGCAAGAGATCTGGCGTGACAATATAGATATTAGATTCACCTTGTTATCTCTGATTGGGGTTATCACATAGTTGCAATTTTTACACTTAGCACTTTTAGTTTGATGGTGCTAAGTAACTATTGTAAAACGAAAGTGTATGTGAGGTCACACGACACACTTCTGTGTGTACGGTCACCAACATAAGTCGTTTAATATTTTAAATCAATAAGTCTTCTTTGAGAACCATTCATAGCCTAGTGGTTAGACCGTTGGGCTGCAAAGTCAGAGGTATCGGGCTCAAACCCAGGCACGCACCACTGTTTTATAGAAAGCATGTGCGTCTTAAAAATTAACTACCACTTGCTTTAACGGTGAAGAAAAACATCGTGAGGAAACCGGCATGCTTAAGAGTTTCTAGAAGTTGTGTAAAGTTCGCCTACCCGCACTGGGCCAGCGTGGTGGACTATGGCTTCAACCCTCTCAGTTTCAGAGGAGTCCCGTGCCCAACGGTAGGACAGTTTCTTAACAGGGCTAATATTAGTATTATTTGAGGTATGTAAGGAAAGAGAGAGTATAAAGTACAGAGGCAGAGAGTACAAAGTTCCAACAGGTGGAACTCTGTCCTCTCTGCCTAACCAGCAAGTGATCTTGCGTGATGATATAGATAGATAGATAGATTATTATTTGAAAAACTTAAAATACATAAAATAGACACCGTCACGCCTATATTTCCCAAGCGGGGATGGCAGAGGTGTACTGAGTGCATCCGCTTTTCGCCGACAATGTTAGGTCCCATGTAAATGGGGGCAAGCCCATTGCCATATGCTGGGCACAATTCCAGACTCGGGGCTTATACTGGTAAGTTTTCGTTAAAAAAACATTTGTCCAACCTAGGAATTGATTTGATTTTGATCACCAAGCGATGCGCTGTGCCACTAGACCAGCAAAGCGGTTTGAAGAACCTAAGATGTTCATTTAGTTACGTCGATGACCGTACTTGGAACTACGCTATATCACTGGCGGGGTCAGCAGAGGGAATACCATCAGGTTTTATCCTCGGACCTATCATATCTCGCAACCCGCACCTGTTCAATTCAGTCAACAGTGCCTACATTCACAGCACAAGACTTAGTCGTCTTTAAACCCTCTCTCATAACCAATCTGATGTGACACTTTCTGATAACGCGAAGTAACTCTTATCAAGTGGGCAGTAAGTTGCATAATCGTATAATTTGCAGTTAGTTACATACGAGTTCTTTAATCAATTATCACGTACGTTACAAAGGCTTAGGTATTCTCTTACAAAACTCTGCAATGTACTGTTGACAACAAAAATTAAACATTTAAAATTAATTTACACAAATATCGTCACGCCTGTATTACTTAAGTGGAATGGCATACAAGGTGTAACATTATTAATGTAAGACCTGAAAGAAGTTCGTTCTAAAGCATCTGAATCTGTCTATCTATATCATCACGCCAGATCCCTTGCGGGGTAGGTAAAGAGTACAGAGTTCCAAAAGGTTCTTTCCTTACATACCTCTCTGGCTTCCACCACTCTCATAGTTCGTCTCATACACGCTCGCCGGTTACGGAGACTCTTGACTTGTCCTTCAGATAAGACTCAGTCTATTCGGTCGTGGTAAAATAGTCTAGGTCTTCTCCGGTACCTACATCCTTCCACTTTGGCATTATATATCTGTTTTGTCATTCTTTCTTCTGACATTGTTAATTTAATTATTTTTTTAAATTTAAAAAAAAATTGGTATTACTCGTTCAGTCCGCTATATTAAAAGAATTTAATCATTATTCAAATTCGTGTCTAATACTAAGTGTATTTACTCAGTATGCACAAAAAAGTACAGGTTTCGTGGTTAATTTGGGTACCCAAGAGCTTAGAGCAAGAGCAAAAAGGGTAGAAATCTCCTTAAAATTGGAAGTTTGATATTCGTATTGGATTTGGAAAGCAATAATCGAATATGGGGTGCCTGAGGTCATGCGTTATTTTTGTTAAACCTTGTATATCAAGAACAATGGTCCATCCATATCATCATACCAGATCCCTTACGGGGTAGGCAGAGAGTACAGATCCAACAGGTTCTTTCCTTATATACCTCTCTGGCTTCCTCCACTCTCATAGTTCGTCTCATACACGCTCGCCGGTTACGGAGACTCCTGACTTGACCTTCAGATAAGACTCGGTCTATTTGGTCATGGTAAGATAGTCAAGAACAATGTTAGGGTCCCATAATATAATATCATGTCTATTGCTATTATACTGTCCACAATTCCATACTTCGGACTGTTACTGACAATTTTTAGATAGATAAAACACTTATTATAAGGTTTATTTAACTTACAATGTTCGTATGTCTGTCTGTCTGTCTTTTCGGTTCGGTTTCTTGTGATCCATTTTTCAAGCACTTGCGGGTATCTGATTGAGGTGAAATTTGACATACGTATGTAAATTTGGTGACAATACAATTGTTACCATGGAGCTGATCTTATGATGGAGTCCGAAGGTGGCCGTAGCAACATGTGAACTATACAACGTAACTCCCTCGTGTTAGGCTTGTTAGATTGGTATTGACAAGTACTATGCAATAGTATTCAGGGTCTGATGATGAAGCCGAAAGGTGGTTAATGGAACCTCTCAATATAACTCCGACGTGTTTGGGCTCGTTCGATTTGTCTTGGTGAATATTTTAGACCCGAATAGTGTTTAGGGTCTGATGATGGAGCCGGAAGGAAACCATATGCACTAAGCAAGATATATTCATTGTATTTTTTGCTATATGAGATTGTTTGTAAAAAGGTCTTTTTAAGATAAAATTTATACGACGAATTCAAACCTAAGACCTCTTGGTAGCTATCTACAATTTACCCTACTAGAGACAGTAAAAAAGTATAATAAAAAAAACCTTCTTTCCTCGAAACTAGGACCACGTAATCGCCACCCGCACTATGCAGTACTAGACTAAGAAATATCTAGGATATTTCCCAGATATTATTATTATTTTAGTATAGAGTACAGACCAGGTTACGATTCTTACTATTAAAAAATTCCAGTAGCACCTGAGACCAAAATCGTGACCGGTGTAATAACAATAGGTTAGTTTGTATTACCTCTCATCTTTGCGAAATGTAGAATCAGAATCAGAATAGTTTATATTCATGTAAACCATTACGGTATTTATGAATCGTCAGAAAAGTAACAAAGACTCTACCACCACTTCGGAATGTCATTCCTGTGGAGAAGAAGGGCAAGAAACTCCACGGTTACTCTTTTAAAATAGTATTTTTACATTTTCTTTTTCCATCTACATTTTGTTGTGGGATATGGGAGAACGATGTAGGCTGGTCTATCAGGTAGGTCTAAGTTAAATTATACAAATTATACTATTCATGTGAATGGCTACATAGTTCCCTCATTTGCTGAGAAAGAAATGAGAAAAAAAAGAAAAATTTTACTAAATTAGTAGAAGGAAGAGAGGGAATATTAAATAATATATATTGTAGGTACCTATACTACGCCTCTGCCCGCTTGGGAATAAAGGCGTGTCTGTGTAATTAAATATTCTTTGCTGCCAGTACTCTTAACGCACCAATATGAATATTCATTATTAGTTTTGTCAGCATATAATTAAATTTTATTGTGTTATTTGGCAAATACAATAACATTACCGACGCTTAAAGCTGGATATTTTGTTGGTATTTCACTCTCATCTTATTCCCTGAAGTGATTCTATATGGTTATACTTCGGAAAGCGTATAATAATAGAAGAAAGAATGAAAAACAGATATACAACGCGAAAGTGGAAGGATGTAGGTACAGTGGAAGATCTACACTATCTTACAATGACCAAATAGACAGAGTATTATCTGAAGGAGAAGTCAAGAGTCTCCGTAACCTGCGAGCGTGTATGAGACGAATGAGAGTGGAGGAAGCCAGAGAGGTATGTAAGGAAAGAACCTGTTGGAACTCTGTACTCTCTGCCTACCCCGCAAGGGCTCTAGCGTGATTATATAGATAGATAGATCACGTAAGGTACCGTGCGGTGCACCTAGAGATAACAGAGTTCCAACAGCTTATTTCAGATCCTTTTCACTTAATCCTCTCCCATAATGCGTCTCATACAAGCTCGCCAGTTACTCTTGACTCGTATTTCTTATATAAAATCATATATCACAGATGATATACTAAAGAATGTTCGTTACGCAAGTCGCTTCACTGAGCTGACGTCATCCCGGACATAAGACAACATTATGGCAGAATATGCAAATTTATAATCGACAAAAATCCAACGACGACTTATAGTAGTTTTTGTCAATTTTGTTTAGATTTATATTTGTAATTTTGTGATATGGAATTGTGTTCTAGTTGTTAGCTGTTAGATTTTAGCTATTATTGGTGTAACATTAAAAAATGTTACTTCTTAACTTCCATGTGACGGCAGACGCGTATTTTGCACACCCAATTTTTGTCGACGTCAACAGGGACGAGCTTATTGCAAACTTTCGACTGTTACTGATTTTTTTTTTCATTACTGAACCTTAATGTTGATTTGTCTGACCTAAAATTCGAACCTAGGTCTTAGTGGTTACTAGCTATACTTGACTAAATGATCTAATGGCGTACATTATATCATTTAACAGTTTTTAAGTAAAAATTAAAAAATCCGTATTTTCAAATTTTATTCTCAAGATTTTTTTTATCACCATCTATCTTTTTATATGATCACACCGGATACCTTGCGGGGTAGGCAGAGAGTAGAGTTCTAACAGGTTCTTACCTTACAGAACTCCCACGCTTCCATTTACATAGTTCGTCTCATACACGCTTGCCGGTTACGGAGACTCTTAACTTGAGCTTCAGAAGACACTGTCTATTTGGTCTTCTTATCACCTTAATTACTAATACCTAACTTCTATAAAAGTGCTTTATGTCGGCAAAACTTAATTCAAATTCGACATTTTATAAGCCAATTGAAGTCAATCTAAATATGTATTGAAACTCGACCTTAAAGAGATTTTAAATTAAATAATTATGATAATTCAAGACGCAATAGTGTATAATAATGAATACAAATTCAGTTGCTTCAAATTAGCTATGAAATGTTTATAAACATCTTATCTTCTCTCTATGTTAATAAGAAAATGACCGAACATTTCAATTTTATATATCCGTTATGGATATAACAACAAAAATTAAAACACTCACGTCTATAATTCCTAAGCGTTAAGTCACAATGTGATTACTCCTATTACATATTTACATATTAACTTTAAAATAGGGTAAGTCTGAATTTAGATCGAGTTCCAAATACTTATGATCGGGCTTCACCCGCCTCCTCGTAAGGTAACCCCGCGCAAAATGCCGGTACACGACGGGGTCGCTTGGCGGCATGACTTTGCTAGAAGGGTGACCAGCCACGGCCGTAGCCTACCACCGGTGAAGGTGAGCTTGTTTAGCATTGTCCAGGGACCATGTGTAATCGAAAGTAAAGTCTACAGAGGCTAGCAGCTTCGACCCCCAAAGATATAGTAACGCTAACACGACTATCGTTTTAAACTGTGTAAACAACCTCAAAAATCGAGTCTTGCGCATCTTGGGGCCGGTCGGCCTTTCGCAACATGTCGTCAAATTATGAAAGCGTACGTCGTGATAATAAAAATAATATAATACTTTGTGAATGCTTAAACATAAGAAAGGGTATGCTCCATTGGTTCGGGGATATAGAAAAATGTCGGGAGAGAGAATGATAAAACAGATATACAATGCGAAAGCGAAAGGATGTAAGTACCGGGGAAGACCTAGATTATCTTATCATGACGAAATATACCATGTCTTATCAGAAGGGTAAGTCAAGAGTCCCCGTAACCAGCGAGCGTGTATGAGACGAACTATGAGAGTGAAGGAAGCGAGAGAGGTCTGTAAGGAAAGAACCTGTTGGCACTGTGCACTGCCTACCCCGCAAGGATCTGGCGTGATGATATATGCCTCGTCGGAACAATGGAACATAGTTTGGGTAGCGATCACGAGGCACTGGGCTCAAAAACTTTAAGGGACTGACAGACAGTTTTTCTATCGACAGACTTTCAATAGCCGTGCGTTGTTTGGAATTGTGGCCGGTACAATGGTAAAAGGTGGTAAAATGGTATGGCCATGGTAATTCGGTTATACAAGATGTAACAAAAATAACGCAACACTTGAATGTAGTTTGTTCTAAATCAGCAACTGAATCGAATAATTTTTAATATAGGTACGTTTCATTTGTTAAATTATCAAAAAATTCTGTTACTCGTACAGTCCGCTATAAAAAATGGTAAGAGCTCAAAAATACGGTAGGGAACTCCTTAAAATTGGAAGTATGATTATCGTATTGAATTTGTAAAGCAGTTCTTGCGTTATTTATGTTACACCTTGTATACAATTAGGGTCTAAAGTCGTCGGTGATATATAGGTGCACATAGTACACCTCTGCGAAGAAAAATGAATTCTATTAAACTACTTCTAGTTTAATAGAATTCAGTATTTATATAATTATTATATTAAACATATGCCCCTGAAGACGGTCACAGACTTGGTCGACCGAGACGAAGATGTCGTGACGATATAGACACTTTGGTGGCAACGACATGAATACTACAAGCATAGGATTGATTTGTGTGGAGACGTAAAGGGGGGGTCTTTGCCTAGCTGTGGGATACAGAATAGGCTACTCAAAAAAATTTGTACCCTCCTCCAAACATAACTCTTTTTAGACAGAAGTGTACATGCTCCACTCACATTGAGCCGCGATAATGTTGGTCAAAATGAAAGACGGGGTGGTCCTTAAGTAGCTTTTTAAACCCCTTTATGTATAATTTTTGCTACTCTTAATTTTTCGATAGCCACATTTTCCGAGCCAGTACTCGAACCTAGGACCTCAAGCTAACCAGCCGAATGATACACCTTTAATCCAACGAAACAATAACTCTAACTAAATATTTAGTAAATATATTATCTATTCATAATTTACTTATGCATAAATATTAATATTGTTTGTCATTATGTATAAAATCCGCCATATTGGGTCTTGATAGGTATAATAATATAATTACTGAGAAATAGAGTTCCGTATAATATAATGAATGATTTTTAATCAAAAAATTCCTAGTATAATTCCGGAGCATGATTGACACTATTGTATATCTATCATAAGGCCAGATTTCTGGCGGGGTAGGCAGAGAGTACAGAGTTCCAACAGGTTATTTCCTTACAGACCTCTCTCACTTTCTCCAATCTCATAGTTCGTCTCACAGACGCTCGCCGGTTACACGGACGCCGGAGACTCTTGACTTGCCCTTCAGAAAGATATGGTCTATTTGGTCATAGTAAGATAGTCTAGGGCTTCCCCGGTACCCACATACTTTCACTTTCGTATTGTATATCTGTTTTGTCATTCTTTCATCCGACATCCTTTCTATATGCCTGAACCAAAGGAGTATACCCTTTCTCATCTTTACACTGATACTATCTTTCACACCAACATGCTTTCTTACTATGCTGTTGTGAATACGGTCGGCCAGTTTCACTCCGCACATCTTCCACAGAGCGCGCATTTCGACCGCTTTTGTCCTGCTTTCATTCTCCTTACATACCCAACTCTCACTGCCATATAATTGCGTTTTTTAAACAGCTGCCACACTCATAATTAATCATTTAGTAAAATTTTCCTACTTTCAGGGAAATATATCTACAAGTGGGTCCAAACGGTTACTAATTAAAAAATTACTTGGGTTAATTTCATAGCACACAGCAACTCTGCGACTTCCAAAGTTGACTGCGGGACACAAGATTCTTATAAAACCTTACATAGTACACCCAAACTTCGCCACAATATATTTAGTGTCAATATCACAGAGATTAAGCCTGTTTTAATTCTTTCGAATTGAGCAAGGAACCCTACTTTTTTAGGGTCTCATCCTGATGTCATTAAAACATGTTATGTAAATTATATCTTTATGTCCGTCTGTCCTTCTATCAGACCGGTTCTACTAAACTAGTATGCGACACCCATAATTGTGTTTTGTGCTTAATAGAAATGAATCTACTTAATTCTAGCTTTGACATTCGTAACCTTTTGTTAATAAATATCTTTATTATCATATAAACACGGTCATGATACTTAAAAGGTGGTCGGCAGACGTGGTTTTATGGGGATCTTTTGTATACCATTAATCTGTGTATTTGTTCCTTCAGTACTAATTTTGGAACTTATCAAATTGCCTGTAGGAGTTCTTCTCGTAAGTCGGTAACGTAATTAATCTATTTATCTAACTATATCATCACGCTACATCACCATGCGGGGTAGGCAGAAAGTACAGAGTTCCAACGGGTTCTTTCCTTACAGACCTCTCCGGCTTCCTCCACTCTCACAGTTCGTCCTATACACGCTCGCTGGTTACGGAGACTCTTGACTTACTCTTCAGATAAGACATGGTCTATTTGGTCATGGTCATGGTTATTAATAATTATAATTATGCATTATAACTATTATCATCATCAACCGAATGATCTTAAGTGCAGGATAAGACGTCCCCAAAGTAAAAAAAAAAAACAAAATAGTGGAAACGGGTCATGGCATTTTTAAAAGATGGTTAGTTCAGCTATCCAAACGCAAGTCAGCACGGCACCCTGGCAATTGAGCAACAGATGGAGGGGAAACAATAGGAGGCGAGCCTATTGCCATATACCGGGCCCAATACCAGACTCTGGACACATGGGTAGTTTTTCATTAGAAAAACTACATTTGTCTGATAGGATAGGAATGTCTAGAATTTGAACCCAGGACCTCGTTATTACAAAGCGATGCGCTTTGCCACTAAACCAATGGGACAGATGGAGAGAATTCTTAAAGACAGTGGAGTCACGATCCTTAGTTACAAAGGAACGGCTGAAAGGAGAGAAGGAGAGAGTACAAAGATACTATCACTTGCTAAAGACGAAGGGAGTCATCGCAAGAAATCCACCATTTCCCAGATAACTTCGAAAAAGCTGTAAGATATTTAAAATTATATGCTTAAATAATAACGACGGGGTCATTTCTAATTGCACCTATACTGAGGCGAAATTGAGGTGTATTTTGAGCTCTCCCTACATCAGGCAGTTGATATTCTTAATGGGTACGCTTGTTAACGCGCTTTTAAAACCACAAGATTTTTTATATAAACAATTCGACAAAAGACACAATTTAAATTTTATCCAAATCAGAGTATAAATATCCCATAAATGCCGCCAAATATTTCATTATACATATATACTTAACACACGAGCGTCCTTGATATCAAACATATTAATATTCCTATCGACCTCCTTATATAGATGTTTGAAGATTTACAACCAGAAAATAAAGGTATGAACACATTATATCAATAGTGTAAAAATCGATGACACAAAGTGAACAAAATCGTATATTGCTAGCTGAATAGAATAATGAAATAACCTTCTTTGTTAACCTATTTTTCCCACAAGATTTGTCTAGTGGTTAGACCGCAAAGTCAAAGGTCTCTGGTTCAAACCCAGGCACGCACCTGTCTTTTCAAAAGCATGTGCGTTTTAATAAATTAACTACCATTTGCTTTAAAGGTGTAGAAAAACATCGTGAGAAAACCTGCGTGCCTAAGAGTTCCTCGAAGGTATGTGAAGCTCGCCAACCCGTACCGGGCCAGCGTGGTGGACTATGGCCTAAACCCTCTCAGTTTGAGAGGAGGCCCGTGCCCAACGGTGGGACAGTTTCTTAACAGGGCTAATATTATTATATTATTATTTCCCACTGCTAGCCAAAGGTCTCCCCATAATCTTCCACAGGAATCTTTGATTGGCTATCTCTGGCCAATCTTTATGAAAAGCATCCAGATCATCACGCCAACGTTTCCTAGGTCTGCCCCGACGTCTATGTCCATCTGTATTTGAAATAACTAATTACAAATCGAAAAGATCTTTTACTAGGAAAACTTAAATTAAAATACCACTTAAATGAATCATAGCTAAGAACGATCAAGTCACCTATCGAAACTAGTAAACTAAATCAAAATCAGTTCATCCAATTAGGAGCTACGATACCATAGACAGACTCACAGATAGACACGTTAAACTCATACTATCCCTTTTTTTGTGGGGGGTTAAAGAACAAGCTGTATACTGAAAGGACAACGGAGATATCTTGCTTTTTTAAATGCCCTTAGCTATCTCCCGGCTCCATCAGACCAGCTCCATGGTACCATACATACATGGCATTTCTGTTCAATTGGAAGACTGCTAGTGCTTCAAAAATGGATTACAAACTTTGAATCCGAAAAGACAGACAGACATACAAGCAAAGCAAGTTAAATAAAAGCTTGTAACGATAGAGCGAATATTTGATATGATTTTCGTGGAACGTAATAATGACATAACTGGTAAAAATTTATCAGAGTAATGAGAACTCTAATTTTAACAAGACAAAGCTCAATTTATCCTGTTCTCGCTTTTTTGTTGTATGACATAGCTTGATGATTTGATTTTAAAATATGAACTTTAATTTTATTACCCAAAAGCTTGGTTTGCCTTGTTCTTGGTTGTACTTGTCACGTATCCACCGGCCAACAATATTATTTGTTCTGTAGATCACTTTATATAAAATTTTGAAAATTTACGACCCGAAAATTATGTTGCGAAGACGTCGTAACAATAGAGAAAAAATGTGTCACCAACGAATTTATATTTTAATTGATTTTCGTGGGCGTTATACCGCGGAGTGTAACAATGACATAACTCAAAAAATTGATTATTTAAATTAGGACTATAATCTTAATACCAAAACTCTTGATTTATTTTGTCTTCGCATTTCTAGTTGTGTCGCTATCCCATTTAGTAATATTATATAATAAAATAGTTTGAAAAAAAAGAACATAATTTATATGATATATTTTTGTTGCTAAGTCAGTAATGTTATGGATACGCGTGGGTGTGCGTAATAGACGATTAATGATACTCGTGTAAATTGGTATGGGCATGTGGAGAGGATGTGTGACAGGCGACTTACGAAAAGAATATATCGAACGTGAGTGGAAGCATCCGAAGAGGTTGCCGAAGAAGAACCTATCACGACCAAATTCATGGTCTCTTGGAAAAGGGCCTAGTGCGTAGCACTCTTAATCAACGGCAATCCATGAAGAGATGATTGAACGTAGACAAAGCTAAAGATGTGTGCTAGAATCGTAATATATAGCGAACGACGGACGATTCAGCGCAGTGGTTAAGAGCTTAAGCTGGTATGCCCACTGTGTCGCGGGTTCATCCCCGCACGAGACACATCTTTGTGTGACCCTCAATTATTTTTAGTCTGGGTATTTGTGTTTGTGATTTTTAATATTTGTTAACGCACCCACGACGCAGGAATAAATCCTAGTTTTTGTGTGTGTGTGTGTGAATGATCTACGCTGTTGGCTATCTATTTTATTAAAATAATCGCAAATATCCGTAAATAACAGTCAATTTAAAACGAATATTTCAATGTATTGTAAGTACTTATATCGAAGTCGCCGACATCTTTACTGAATGTCAACACACAATATAACCTCATACGTATTAATGGCGACTGAATTATAACCTCAAAATCTAATACTTTTTGTGGAATATTGCGATTCCCCTGCTTGTCCGTTGAATAATAAATGCTTTATGAGAAATTATGGCGATTTGAAATCATACAATTTTTTTTTCATTGCTGTTGGTGCTGGGGCAAATCATGTATGGGCGCAGAATGTATGAAAGTCCTAATACAATTCATTGGGAAATATTTTTAACTGCAATAATATGCGCGTGACTGACTAGACAGATATACAATGCTAAAGTGGAAGGATGTAAGTACCAGGGAAGACCTGGACTATTTTCTTCTTCTTCAAGTGCCTCTCCATTACTGAAGGTGAGTAGTTAGCTTTGCGTATGTGATTCTTTTTTGAGCTATACGGAACAACTGCTCAACGCTGGTAATTCCGGTCCAAATTCAAATTAAAATTTCTTTATTTGTAAATATATGTGCATCATAATATGATGTGAGATGTTAGTTTGAGTACGTAATCTATGTTTCGCCAACTGGCGTACAAATATTAATTAATAAAATGAATCTTTAACTACACAAAATATACTTATTTATAATAATTATTTCATCTTAAAACTTATTTCATAATAATATCTAAATATATAATTCACTAATACAGTCCTTTTCAGTTGTCATAAAAAGTATATATAATGTCAATTTAGTCTGCTATTAACATGTCAAAGGAAATAAATTGTCAAAATTATCGTTGGAGTACAATTTTTTATCTCGCGATTATTGAACTATCATTAAAATAGTCGTTTAAGGAATAGTAACATTTATTTATTAATATATCATGCAGTTTTATTTTAAAACTGCTTATATTCATGATTTTTATTTCCTCCGGCAATTTTTTGAAGATTTCCACTCCCTAATGTTCCGCAGCCATGGTTTCTTCCGTCGTCCAACGCGTCCTTTGCCTTTAATTTTGCCCATCATAATCAATTGACGCAGGGGATATCGTAGCGCAGCACATGTCCGAGATATCCGATTTTTGATGGTTTGAATCAATATTCGGATCATACTAATACGCTGGAGAACTCTATGATGACCAAATAGACCGCGTCTTATCTGAACGGCAAGTCAATAGTCTCCGTAACTGGCGAGCATTTATAAGACGAACTATGAGAGTGCAGAAAGCCAGAGAGGTCTGTAAAGAAATTACCTGTTGGAACTCTGTACTCTCTGCCTACTCCGCAACGAAACTGGCGTGATGATATAGATAGATAGATAATATGAGTGTATGTCAATCAAACTGCATGCATAGCGAAGCCGAGACAGTGGTTTCGAAAAAAAATCATGTGCTATCACTTCTAGTGATAGATTAATACGATTTCTGTGGCTTATACGCTGAGATCTCTAATATATTCTGACCTTTATCGAATTTCACAACAATGGTGATTCGTATTTAGATCAATTTTCGTATAATAACTAATACAAATCAAATAATAAAGTCATTTGTTAACAGATTCTGACACAAACGGTATTAGTCTCAAGGTGTTATGGGAAAATATTATAATATACTACAAATAATATAATATATTTGACTGCCTCTTTGATCTAATCTTGTACAGTACGAAAATCGATAATAAGGTTCTGAGTTTGAATCTTAGGTCGGACAAAATATCAAACACCGACCCCGCTGGCGAGGTCGAATATTGCCGCCGGCCGGTGCAGAGCTCCACCGCGAGGCACCTAGTATACGCCCTCCCCCATAGTAATAGCCCAAGCCGAGGCCGTTCCTCCTTGAGGCGCCCTTGAGGTAGTTGCTTCCTTGGCTGGAGCATAGTGGTCGCATACTCGCCCACTTGTCCAGTGTAGCTGTAAGGCCCCGCGGCCAACAGCGCGATCATTCACACACGCATAAAAGCGTAAAGGACAAAATGTAATTTTACGATGGAACCATGTTCAGTATCAGTCTGGAGTCTGGAATAGCGCCTGCTATTATAGAAACAGGCTTGACCCCTATTAGATTGGGACCTAACATCGTCGGCGACATGTGGGTGTACACAGTACACCTACCATGTCGCATAAAAATACCACAAACGGTATCCCATCTCAGACTGACCGAGCCGAACGCTGCTTTACCGTGGTAATAGCTAAGAACACCGCGGTTGCACAGCGCTGCCAATGCCTCCTATAACACCTTACTCTTAAATAAAATTTCATGAACGGGTGATGCTTGTGGAGACTGGTCCACCCAGAATCCTTTAGATTTTTACTGTTTATAAATATTATCATTAGTCGGAGTCGGAAGACGCATACTTAATTTTATATAACATTGTACCTATACAGAAAATGTATGTAATTTCCGTAAGCGACGAGCGTGTATAAGACGAACTATGAGACTAGAAGAAGCCATTGAAGTTTGTAAGGAAGCAACCTATTGGAACTCTACTCTCTGCCTACCCCGAAAGGGACCTGGTGTGATGATATATGCTATACAAAAAATAATAGAATATGAGAAAAAAAAACCCGCTGAGTTTCTCGCCGGTTCTTCTTAGTGGAGGTATCGTTCCGATGGTAGATTAGTAAGTTAAAAGAATGAAACCTCGACAATGAATATGACCCCGCAGAGTTTACACAAAATAAATGATTTGTGTCTGAGTTAAGGAAATGTGAGAACGTCGTTTTTGCTAATATACAATTAATTATGCTAACGAATGACTAATGTGTGGATGACCCTGAATACAAGATGGCCAATAGAGGTCAACAATTAACAATTAACACACCTCTATAATTGTATTATCCTTAATGAATCAGCCTGCACCGTCCCACTAGTAGGCCTTCTCTCACAAGTAGGGGAGTATTAGGTCATACACCACCACGCGGAGCGAGTGCTGTGGAGGCAGGTTTGTAGACACCTGCTGTTGGAACTTATCAAGCTGCTTCTAAGGCTTCCAACTGGGCTCAACAACTACCAAATTTTGTGGTAACTGGGTCTAATGGAGTCAGGAGAGAGCACGGAGACGGTCAATTATGGAAATACCACAAACAGTCATTTCAGATCGACCAAGCCCAAGGCTGAGTCTCTTTGGTGATCACCTAGAATAAAGCCTTCAAAAGTCATTGTTATACCGGAGTACCTTCATCATCATCGTCACTCAAAAGCCATCCCCTAGTCGATAAAGGCCTCCTCCCAAAGCTCGCTACGGCGACCGGCTCTGTGCTGAACGCATCCAGCTTTAACCTGCGACCTTCACCAGGTCATCGGTCCATCTTGTACGGGGTCTGCTCTCTCCACGTCTTCCAGTACATGGTTGCTACTCGAGAAACTTTCTGCCCTAACGCATGTCAGTACTACGAGCGATGTGCCCCGCTCACTGCCACTTCAGTAAGACAATTCTGAGAGCTATATCGGTGACTTTGGTTCTTAGAGTATCTTAGGCGGATTAATTTGTTACAATTGAAATTTCATTCGATTTATTCTAATATATTACCTTGGACATGCAGTCCGGTTAGGCAGATCCAACTTTGAGAGAAAGGTCAATCGACGAGTCTAAATCGGCTGGGCAGCGTTCGAAAAACTGCGCAACATCTTCTCATCCAAAATACTTCAGTGCCTCAAAGTTTTTAATCAATGTGTGTGGTCTCTTACAATAGGTCTCATAAAAAACTCAGAGATGCTCAGCGATCTATGCTATGGAAAGGGCTATGCTCGGCGTTTCTCTATGTGATCAAATCAGGAATGAGGAGATTCGTAGAAGAACCAAGGTCACCGACATAGCAGGATTAGCAAGCTGAAGTGGCAATGGGCGGGCCACATAGCGCGAAGATCGGATGGGAGTTGGGGCAGAAAGATTCTAGAATGGAGACCACGTATTGGCAGGCGCAGCGTAGGACGACCGCCTGCTAGATGGACCGACGATCTTGTGAAAATCGCAGGAAGTCGTTGGATGCAGGTGGCATCGGACCGGTTACGCTGGAAAGCGACTGGAGAGGCCTGTGTTCAGCAGTGGACAGGTATAGGCTGCGATGATGATTTAAAAAAATGCCATTGATGCCTCTGAATGTTAGGTACTAATCTCTTAAGGTCACCTGTAGCCATTTTTGCGAAACAAATTCTTAAAAATATATTCTGTATATATTTTACTTTCATTAGGTATTTCGACCGTTATAGTCGTAAGCTATTAAATTAACAGACAGGCTATTTTATTTATTATAATAGTATTGTTGGTAGGTCAGACATCAATTTGACCCCATTCAAGAATTAATTAGCAATTATTAAAACAAGTCTGTCAAGTTATTGAGGAACCCCTTTCACGTTATTTCTTTTAATCAATTTTATTATAAGCGTTTTGCTATCTTTATCATCACGCCAGAACCCTTATGAGGTTTGCAGAGAGTGCATTTTTTTAAAATGACGTTTTTATTTTATGAAATCCACATTTAAACATACGTTATAATTGGCTAAACTTTTTTTTAAAATTACATTTTCAGTGCATTTGCTTCACTAGTTAGTACTTTGTCGGCAGTTGTTACCAACAGGTTCTTTTCTTATAGACCTCTCTAGCTTCCACTCTCATAGTTCGGCCCAAAGACGGTCGCTGGTTACGGAGACTCTTGACTTATCCTTCAGATAAAATACGGTCTATTTAAGAAAATATTTTGTCATGGTTAGAGAATCTAAGTATATTTCGGTTTGTACATCCCCCTGTCCATGTTTCTGTATTATTTTCGCATCACATATTAGTGTTTTTCAACGCGCCCACGGCACAAGAAAATGTGTGTGTGTGTGTGTGAATGAACTATGCTGTTGCCCACGGGGCCTTTACAGCTTCACCAGACAAGAGGGCGAGCGTACAACCACTACGCTCGAGCCAGAAGGGCAAGGGGGCAACTAGCTCAAGAGCGCCTCACGGAGGAACGGCCTCGGCTTGGGCAGTCGTGGTCTCACCGTGGTGCTCTGCACCGGCCGGCGGGCAAGGGACTTTTCGACCTCGCCGGCGAGGTCGGTATCTGCGAATAGAAATAGCTAGTAATAATTTTCTTATCCCCCGATACTTCTTATGTAGGTATCCATCTATCTATCTATATAATCACGCCAGATCCCTTGCGGGGAAGGCAGAAAGTACAAAGTTCCAACAGGTTCTTTCCTTACTGTCTAGGTTCCGCCACTCCCATAGTTCGTCTAATACACGCTCGCCGGTACCTAATTATTTATATTACCCAAGCCAAAGCACTATGACCTCATATCCTAATATAGTTCCACACAGGCTCTAGGTATAAGTTTTATTGACACTTATTTCTGAATATATAATTGTATTCATTGGATTTGAATATTTTTCACTAAAATGTCAGAGTATTTTTAATAATAAATGACTGTCTAGCTTTATTATTAGCTTTCAATATGAAACATTAATAATTTAATTTGTAACTATTAATTTTGTCGATACACTTGATCATGACCACGTTTTTGCCAAACTGAACCTTTTTAAGAAGGCGTGTAGATTAAAAAGGTCGACCGATAAATGATTTAATTGTAAAAATAATCGTTTTTGATCTAACATTTATCCGGACGGACGACTTCCTAAGATGGACAAGTTATTTCCACCCACTGGATCGAGTAGTCGCGGGTTCGATTCCCGCATGGTTCCATGCGGGAATCGAACCCGCGACTACTACGCGTGACACAGGAATGTTGCTACGGTTCAAAGAAAATTTGCTAACTGAACAACAAGCTACAGAAAAAGGATTTTCTTTGTAATATTTTTCTTTTTTGGACAACGGAAGACCCGCGATGGTTGCTTAAGAAGCCAGCATTATGCTAAGTTGGGACCGTTTTTGTGACGAGGTCATATAATTGTCTTATTATTAAGATTTGTTAATATAATATGTCATCTATCGTACCTACTCGTTGCAAAATAAAGTTTATTATCTCTTCTTTTCTTAAAAACAATTTTACCATAATAATAATATTAGCCCTGTTAAAAAACTGTCCCTCCACTGGGCACGGGCCTCCTCTCAAACTGAGAGGGTTAAGGTCATAGTGCACCACGCTGGTCCAGTGCGGGTTGGCGAACATCACACACCTCCGAGAAACTCTTAGGCATGCAGGTTTCCTCAAGATGTTTTCTTTCACCGTTAAAGCAAGTTATAGTTAATTTTAAATACGCAAATGCTTTGGAAAATGACAGAGTTGCGTGCCTGGGTTTGTACCGAAACCCCTGACTTTGCAGTCCAACGGTCTAACCACTAGGCTATCACTGCTTCAATTTTACTATATTTTATCTTTTATTTTGTAGTCGGGTTACAGTTTTTGAAACGTTTATATTCATAATAGTATGCCTTAATCTGTACGGATGTCAGCCTCAGTGAAATCCGAGTGATTACCGTTTCATCCGACAACAATATGCAAATGAACGACATTAATTTGGGCTTTCACTCTCGTTTTGGGTTCCTCGCCCAAAAACGTAAAAAGGAAACCTTCGGACGTCAGTGTTATGTGACTACATACATTTTAGTAACCAGTAATACTGGACAGATATCCTCATACCTTTCACGGAATGTGTTAAAAAGTATAATAATAATAATAATATTAGCCCTGTTAAGAAACTGTCCCACCGTTGGGCGCGGGCCTCCTCTCTAGCTGAGAGGGCTTAGGCCATAGTCCACCACGCTGGCCCAGTGCGGGTTGGTGAACTTCACCTTCGAGAAACTTCTTAGGCATGCAGGTTTCCTCACGATGTTTTTCTTCACCGTTAAAGCAAGTGATAATTAATTTTTAATACGCACATGCTTTCGAAAAGACAAGAGGCGCGTGCCTAGCTTTGAACCCGAGACTTCTGACTTTGCAGTCCAACGGTCTAACCACTAGGTTATCACTGCTTGATGCGAAAAAATTATGCGAAGTAAGAATTGTTTTTATTCTTTTTTGAGGGCAATTTGTATAAGTGTTAATATGCCTCGATGACACAGATAATTACCCGAAACCTGTTAATCATAATGATATTTCTCCTAATATCTGTAATTCACTCGCGTGTTTATTCCAAAGCCTACAAAGATTATTATCGCAAAATGTGTGGATCACACTGATATTCGTTGATGACACAAATAATAACCTAACACCTAGAAATCGTTCTGATATTTGTGCAATACTTATGGATCACCCCAACCTGCGGATCATGGAGATGCTTGTCCGAAAACCCGTGGACCACATCAATATTTTTTATTATATCAATGAGAACCATAACTGCGTGAGCGACTCGCACTTGACTGCTTTTGGTACGAAATTGAAAGTATTATTGTCCCTGTAAAAGTTTATTGTCAAAAATAAACTGACTTTAGTGCAGAGGATATAAAAAACTCGTTAAAAGGGTTTCAAATTGCTTTTTGCCTTTCGAAAACTTTCGATATTTTAATTTCGTGATTCTTGATCTTTTTGATGTCTGTCTATCGTCATGCCACATCCTTTGTGGGGTAGGCAGACAGTTAGCTGGAAGACGTGCACACCAGAAAAAAGCCCTCCTCCAAAGATTGCCCCAACGGCCGGCTTTGTGCAGAACGCAGCCTGCTTTGAACCGTGACCTTCATTAGGTCATCGGTACATATCCATCTGTAGGGGACCTGCCCACTCTATATGTTACAATACATACTCGTTATTCGGGAATCTTTCGGCCCCAACGGCGGTCAGTTCTGCATGAGGTGCCCCACCCAGTACTATTTCAGTTAAAAAATTCTAAGAGCTATGTCGGTGACTTTAGTTGTCCAGAATACAGAGTTGTAACAGTTTCTTTCCTCACAGACCTCTCGCTTCCTCTGCTCTCATAGTTCATCTCATGATACGTGATGATGATGATGATGATGATGTCCTCCCAGACGTATCCGTCGACGGCGACACCCTTAGCTCGTCTTCGCCTGGGCTCTTGCATGAGCGCGAGCATGACTCGCAAAACCAAATTTTGTTTTGAAGGTCCTATTGCAAGAAGCGCAGTAAAGAGACCCACTTGAATTGCGAGTATAGTTGTAGGAGGGCTTGGGTCGAGTTTTTCGGATCAGGCGTTTGGCGTCAAGGTCTTCAAGACGGGAACGCTCAAAGTTTTCTATGCCCGTGTTGACAGCAGTTCGCCACTCCGACCTCTGCGTTGCAAGCTCCTCCCATGACTCACTAGACATGCCAATTGCAGTCAAGTGGCGTTTTAAGACATCCCTGTAACGCAGAAACTGTCCTTCAGGCTTTCGTTTACCTGAGCTAAGCTCAGAGTAAAATACGTCATGATACGTATGACTATATAGACCGTATTTTATTTAAAAAGAAATTCCAACCTCCCTAACCGCAAGCGTGCATGACACAAAGTATGAGTGGACGCGAAAGACGTCTGCAAAGAAAGCCTGTTGGAACTCTGTACTCTCTGCTTTTTTGCAAGGGTTCTGGCGTGATACAAATAGATTTATAGCCAAAATATATCCGTACTATGCTGCACTAGACTAAAGCAGCAGTTATTTAAAAATGAAAGTGAAAATTTAGAATGCCCCAAACCAGTTCTGTGTGGAACTTCCATCGTCGTAATTCGGCGGCCATAACTCGTTTTCCGAACTCGATTCGGACCCGTTCGCCTTTACACTTGTGCAATAGGCAGACGAGCTTCAGACAACAAGTATTACGACATTATGGCGTCTATATGTTATATGTGGTGCAGGGATAAGTTGGTAAAATGCAGCAGAGATAGTTATATTACACCTGCTTCATAATGTTCCTTAATAATACTTACCTATCTATCCCATTCATATTACACATGTGAAAGTATGTATGTTTAGATGTTTAGATATTATTATTTATCCTTTTTATAACATAGCCCCACACTAGGAATAATTCCTGTCTCGTGGTTGCGTTTACAAACATGAAATTTACATGCACACACACCCAGGCCGAAACAAATATTTGTGAGTCGCACAAACCAAGCCGTCTGTCGTATTTGCTTAACAGCTTAGCTGATTTGGATGAAATTTAGCACACAGATATTTTATTACCTGTATTAACACATAAGATACTTTTTATGCCGGAAAAATGTAAAGTTCCTGTCTATAGTCAACGCAGACGAAGTCGCGGGCAGAAACTTGTCTATCTAAGTAGTCAGGCCAAATCCCTTGCAGATTCGGTACAGAGTTCCAACAGGCTCTTGCCTTACAGACATCTCTGTTCCACTCTCATAGTTCGTCTCATGCACGCTCGGTTACGGAGACTCTTGACTTTTATATTTGCATTGTTTAAACCTACTACTTCTATATGACGCTCGTAGCGCTGCAAGATTACCCAGGGTAAGCAGCATTCGGCTCAGACAGTCTGAGATGGGTGACCGTTTAGTGCCATTACTTTTATCGAGCATCTCCGAGCTGCACGCATATAGGCACGCTAAGCCGTTGGTCCCGATTATCACTTTAAACCAAGTTGGAAGCTTTATAGGCGGCTTTATAAGTTCCAACAGCAGGTATCCACAAACCTGTCTTCACTGCACCGCACTGACTCCACCTGGTGGAGTATGACCTAATCTCTCTTACCTAGATTCTCTAAGAAAAAACCTTTGTCCAGTGGGGCAATACAGGCTGATTTCTAGACAGACTTAAAGACATCAATAGCTGTTAAAAAGTGAAAACAGGTATTGTCTCCATTGCCAAGTTACCTACTGACATCTTTTATGTAACCTTAAACATCATATGACTCTAGATATAGAATCAATGTATTATGCTTGTCTGGTGTCATCCTACACAATGCGTTAAGTCTGTGCTACACTATACCAAGCTATACTATAACTACATAAAAAATGAACACCTTCTCAAATAGTCTGTACCGTGTACAGAATCCTTTAGCTAACCATTATTACATATATTTAAAAATATTATTGTTAGTCTTATATCTCAGTCGTAAGACATCACACTGGAGCTGGATCGCAGAAATGATTTTGTACAATATAAAATTGCATGTTTCTGTACAGAAAATGATGAAAATAAAATGAATGGAGAATTATACAAAAAGAACGAGAAGAGTTTGAACGCCAACGCTGTCATAAAACTGGATAACCCCTGTACAGCTCAGCCACTTTTATTTACTTCGTGAATAAAAGGAGACCGTTTTACAACTAGGCTAGATCTCTCTATTTATATAATCACATCCGATCCCTTGGAAAGTAGGGACAGTACAGAATTATAACAGGCCTCGCTTCCTCCGCGATCATAGTCGTCAATAATCAAACCGTGTTCATTATAATGAATAAATGAAAAGCTTGTTTAAAGCTATAAAAACGTATTTTGGTATTTCATGTACCTCAAGAAATATATCAATAGGAATAAAATCTAAGGTCTATATCTCTATTGCTTTACATTTCCTTAATCGGATTTTACTTGATCAAAGAATTTACTTAAAAAACATTGTAGCAACTTTCACATGCAATAGTTTCGTTTATTTTATAGTGTACTTAATTATAACATTTGTTTTTGCACATACGTCGTTTACTTCCGAGCTCGCGCTGAATATATGTCCCTTATTATTCATATGTAAAGTAATTGCAACGCTTTCACTGTCCCGGTCGATAAGTGGCCAAAAGCGGTAGCCCCACGAGCTAAAAAAAATAGAAGAAGAAAATAGAGAAAGAGAATTAAATAAAAAAGGACAAGCCCGCTGAGTTTCTTCGCCGGATCTTCTCAGTGGAAGCCGCGTTCCGATCCAGCGGCAGATTTGTAGTTAAATTAGATTTCAAAAAAATATAAATTGACTACTACTACTATAAGGGTATGCTCCGTTGGTTCGGGCATATCGTAAGAATGCCAGAAGAAAGAATGACAAAACAGATATAAAATGCGAAAGTGGAAGGATGTAGGTACCGGGGAAAACCTAGACTATCTTACCATGACCAAATAGACCATGTCTTATCTGAAGGGCAAATCAAGAGTCTCCGTAACCGGCGAGTGTGCATGAGACGAACTATGAGAGTGGAGGAAGGCAGAGAGGTATGTAAGGAAAGAACCTGTTGGAACTATACTCTCTGCCTACCCCGCGAGGGAGCTGGCGTGATGATATAGATAGATAGATTGACTAATTGTAAGCGCCCCCGCAGAGCTTATACAAAATAAATTATTTGAGTTTGAGCTATAAAATATACTTATATCTCATAGCTCCTACTACACCGATGTCCTAAGCGCATCGACTTTCGCGTTACCTTGGCGCCTACTCAGACCATTTTCAGAGAATCTAGCATGGTAATTGACCTGTTTGTACCACGCCTATGCGTGGCTATGTCATTTGAGGTTAAGCGCGGTGACGCGAGGGCTGGTAATAGGTGGGTGACGCATTGTTTTCGATTTTATGTAGATTATTTTATTTTTATAAACAATTTACATTTGGTCTTACCGTAGGTCATTTGACTAATGAAATATCTTTTTTCTTTTCTTTTTTTAAAAAACGTAGCCCCACACTAGGATTTTATTCTGTATCGTGGGTGCGTTTACAAACATGAAAATTCACAAACAAATACCCAGACCGGAACAAATAATTGTGGAACACACAAAGATTATCACAAGATCATGTTTAATGAGCATGTCACGCCGGGACCGATCTACGTCGATGGTTCGATGCTCGAAGTTGTTCGGGAGTATTTCTACCTTGGACAAGTTGTCCAATTTGGTAGAAACAACTTCGAGAAAGAAATCAACCGCAGGATCCAATTGGGTTGGGCAGCATTTGGCAAACTACGTCACGTTTTCGCTTCGCCTATACCGCAATGCCTGAAGACTAAAGTCTTTAACCAATGCGTTCTACCTGTTATGACTTACGGGGCCGAGACGTGGACACTCACAGTGGGACTAGTCCACAAATTCAAAGTCGCACAGCGGGCTATGGAGCGAGCTACGCTCGGCGTCTCTTTGAAGGATAAAATTCGTAACGAGGTAATCCGACAAAGAACCAAAGTTACCGACATAGCTCGCAGACTCAGTAAGCTAAAGTGGCAATGGGCTGGTCACATCTGCAGAAGGACCGACGGCCGATGGAGCAAGCGTGTCCTAGAGTGGAGACCGCGACTTGGTAAGCGTAAGGTAGGACGGCCCCCAGCTAGATGGACCGACGACCTCAAAAAGGTCGCTGGGACAGACTGGATGCGGAAGGCGGAGGACCGTGTGCAACAGCGCGTGTTAGGAGAGGCCTATGTCCAGCAGTGGACTACGATAGGCTGATTGATTGATTGACACAAAGATTTGTCCCGTGTGGGAATCGAACCCGCGACTATTCGACACAGTGGGCGGAGCAGCTCAAGCTCTTAACCACTGCGCTAAATCGTCATCTTATAAAAAAAGCGGGAGTGACAGAACAACAGGTAGACTCGAATTGTTTATTTTGCATAAACCCTGCCGGGGTTTTTACAAAGTGTCATTTTCACATTTTTTTTAACTTCCTAATCTACCACCGAATCGGAACGCGGCCTCCACTAAAGAGATCCGACGAGAAACAAACAAACAAACAAACAAATTCCAGCCCGAGACCTTGCACACTTCAGGATATCTAACCGAATATAAGCATGAATTATTTCCTTCATTTCCTGTTGGAACTATTACACTCTGGCTACCTCGCAAAGGTCTGGTGTGATATACACGGTGTAATTTTACGGCCAGTTTTCATATTTAATCCAACTTAAGGATAGTTTGCCTACTACGGATAGAATTTTGACATATTTTGACTGAAATACTATATTTCAGTGGCGGAAAATCGAAGAGTGATGTTGTCAATTTGTTTTAATATCCAAAACTTGTGTTATTTCGACTAATAATGTGTAATGTTGGTGGAATATTAACCATTATGTGTTCTTATATGTGCATGAGTGAGGGTAATTGTAACAAAGTGATAAAACGTGCCTTTATGACTTCCCTCAAAACGGCCGTTGCAATTGATATGTAAAGTATCCACCGCTTTACTATCCAGGGTGGGGTACTTCATTAATTTCATTATCATCGTTGTCATCAAATTCATCGGGGAGTCCAATTAATTAAAACAAAGACGATTATATATCTCACTGGACACTGGCAAAATACACTTATAATTAGTGTGAAGCCATAACTTGAAGAAGAAGAAGAAGAACTATCTTCATAATAATACTAATTTAGTTTATTAAAACACCTTCACCAAGCACAAAGTGACATTGAAGGGTGGCGCGGTTCGTCAGCTGACCGGCTAGCTCTGATATTCGGATAGGTCAGTAGGTAGATTTTACTTATTGAAGTGTTATTTTTATTCATTTTTTATTACCAGTAAACAGAAGACATTGGATATATAAAAAAAAATACAAATATTTATTTCTTTAACTTAAAATCATATTACAAATTAGCCGTATTTAGAGACTCCTTTTAAGTATGTAGTACCTGTGCTAGGAGTCTCTGCTCTTCCATAACATAAATTACTTGTATACTATGTTTGTTAACATAATCAAAAATAAGATAAATTAAATTCTAAACTTAAGTTAAAATGTGAGTGTGTGTGTGCGTGTGTATGTGTGTGAGTGTGAGTGCGTGCATGCCTATGTGTATGTGTGTGTTATATGATTCTTTGTAGGAGTCTTTCAGTTTCATCGTAATTTTTAATCTTAAGCCATTCCACAAGGGATGTTTTACAGTCATGATAGGTAAAGGGATGTACGTAGATGTATTTATTATATCACTTGGGATTTCTTTGTAGGACGACTAATACACCGTGTATATTTCTTCATTATGGGTGGGCAAACTGTGTAGTGACTGCCTCGTTGGGCTAGTGGCAAAAGCGCATCGCTTGGTGATCACGAGGTCCTGGATTCAAATCCTAGGTCGGACAAATAAAGTTTATCTAACGAAAACACTTCCCAGTATGTGTTTGGAGTCTGGAATTGTACCCAGTATATGTCAATAGGCTCGCTCCCTATTCCATGGGACCTAACATCGTCGGCGAAACGTGGCTGTACTCGGTACACCTCTGCCACCCCCGCTTGGGGATTATAGACGTGACGGTGTGTGGGTGGGCAAACGCCGTCACCAACTGAATACCTAGGTAGCTCGGAGACGACGAGGTAGATCTAGGAAAAGGTGGCGCGACGATTTGGACACCTTTGCGGGTACTTTGTGGCCTGAAATGGCAATGGATCGACAGTTATGGAGATATAAAGGTGATGCCTTTGCTCAGAAGAGAGATAGGGCTCAAAAATAAACTCATTTCCTCATTGGTTTAGAGGCACATTGTCACACTTCAATTGTATCCGATATAGAAGACTAGTTTTAGCCCAAGACTTTGTTCGATTTTTTTTTTTTTTTTAAACGAAGCCCCACACTAGGATTTATTCCTGTGTCGTGGGTGCGTTTACAAACATGAAAATTTACATACACAAATACCCAGACCGGAACAAATCACTGTGGATCACACAAAGATTTGGCCCGTGCGGGAATCGAACCCGAGACTATTAAACGCAGTGGGCGGAGCGGCTTAAGCTATTAACCACTGCGCTAAATCGTCCGAATTGTTTTTAGATAAGAACCTTACATTTTTCCGTGGTAAAAAATAGCTTATATATTAAACCGGACGATTTAGCCCAGTGGTTAAAAGCTTTAGCCGCTCCGTCCGCCGTCCCATATTTTATAATTGGTGGCAAGTCTCACAATTGCAAATGGTTTTGTCATTATAAACGTCTAATGCCAATAGGTCACCGTTAATTAGGCGGCTATGGACCTCTGCGAAATGTTTAGAATCAATCATTTCAATCTTACATCGTATTTTATGATGTGTGATTATAGGCGCTTTCGTAATAGTGGAGACATAAGTGACGCCTACATTCTTCGAGAGGGTTACTTTGTTTACCTATATTTTGCCGACGAGACTATGATCCATTGAAATAGCGGTTAGTCTATCGCTATTCTCATAGGTGTACTTTGTAAACCCATAATTCGCCAACGATGTTAGTTTTTAAGGCCAGTCTATTATCCTACTTCCTACTAATATTCATATTTATGAATGTGAAAGATTGTATGTGTTTAGATGGTTGAATGTTTGTTACTCCATTACACAAAGTCGGCTGAACGGATTTTGTTGATATTTGGCACACAGATAGTTTATTACTTGTTTTTTTTTATAATATTAACGTAGCATATTATAAAAACTAGGATTTATTCCTGTGTCGTGGGTACGTTTACAAACATGAAAATTTACATACACAAATACCCAGACCGGAACAAATAATTGTGGATCACACAAAGATTGGTCCCGTGCGGGAATCGAACCCGCGACTATTAGACACAGTGGGCGGAGCGGCTTAAGCTCTTAACGGCTGCGCTAAATCGTCCGTTTCTTCTATTATTGCTTTTTTAGTTACATCGTTATTACATTCAGACGATTCGATATTAGTATAGTGACCTCGAAAACTAACAAATCGGATAACTTTGACCCTCCTTTTGAATTCCGTGTAATATTTATGGATAGCACCTCGGCCAACCGAGGCCAGCCATATTTGTCCAACTACAGTTTGTTCAAATATTTGTCGATACGTACAATGGAATGCCTTCGGTTGGCCTCTACGCAATTATCACGCACCTAGATCCCGTTGCGATCGGATTAGAGATCCTATATTGACTTTTTTTTTTAAAAAAAAACGTTGCCCCACACTAGGATTAATTCCTGTGTCGTGGGTGCGTTTACAAACATGAAAATTCACGTACCCAAATACCCAGACCGGAACAAAAATTTGTGGATCACACAAAGATTTGTCCCGTGCGGGAATCGAACCCGCGACTATTAGACACAGTGGGCGGGGCAGGCTAAGTCTTTAACCACTGCGCTAAATCGTCCGTCACTGACTGTAAAGGAATTAGAAGATCAGAAGAAATGTAGCTTTCATCAAAAACATATACAATATAATAATATTACTATCAGCCTATACTGCACAATGCTGGACAAAGGCCTTCTCTTACAAATCGAGGTGAGAGAGATTAGGTCATACTCCACCACGCGGACCCAGTGCGGATTGGTGGAGGCAGGTTTGTGGACACCTGTTGTTGGAACTTCTCAAGCCGCCTTTAAGGCTTCCAACTCGGCTTAACGACTACCACATTAAGTGGTAGCCGGGACCAACGGCTTAACGTGCGTTTCGAAGCACGGAGACACTCGAATATGAAAATGCCACAAACGGTCACCCATCTCAGGCCGACCGAGTCGAACGCTGCTTAACCTTGGTAATCGGTAAGAACACCGCGGTCGCACAGCACTACGAGCGCCTCGAAAAACATTATCCATCATTATCTTTTGACAGTGCACTGCAGGACATAAAAAAAAGTAGCCATCACAATGAAACTTTACAGGCGAAATTTTTTATCTACATCATCATCATCAGCCCGTGTCAGTCCACTGCTGGACGTAGGCCTCTCCCATGGCACGCCACTGAGCTCGATCTTCAGCTCTCCTTCTCCAATCCCTGCCCGCTGCCTTACGAATATCGTCGCCCCGCCTAGCTACAGGGCGCCCTATACTACGTTTGCCGACACGCGGTCTCCACTCAAGAACCAATCTGCCCCAACGGCCATCGGTTCTGCGGCATATGTGACCTGCCCACTGCCACTTCAGCTTGCAAATTCGCTGAGCTATGTCGGTAACCTTGGTTCTCTGACGAATAATTTTTATCTACGTAATGTAGAAATTAACAAAAAATAGTAGTAGTCTTCTTTGCGGCATAGACCTACAGGTAATTAGATCCCTCCTGTCCGGTGGAGCTGTAAAGACCCCGCGGCTAACAGCGTAGACTATTTACACAAAGCCTAATTACATGCGAATGGCGAGGAAAAGAGATGTATGGCTTTTCAAACATCTCTTTCCCGCACCATTCACATCCAGTGAGATCCACATCTGTCGCTGAAAATGTCTCTCCACTCCACACACTTTTACTTGGCCTCCCTTTTCTTCTTTTCCTGTCCCTTGGTACCTATTCTGTTAAACGTTTTGTCAATTTTTTCTTATTCATCCTGCCAATTTGACTAGCCCGGTGCCATTTGAGTAATCTAATTCTTATATATTATTTTTTTCATTTTTACATCTCATGCTGTCGTTGTAAATTTTACTGCTGGACATAGGCTTTCCAATTGCATGACATTATTTTTTTCCTAATACAAACCTGGCCCCACACTAGGCTTTATTCCTGTGTCGTGGGTGCGTTTACAAACATGAAGATTCACATACACAAATACCCAGACCGAAACAAATAATTGTGGATCAAACAAAGATTGGACTCGGGCGGGATCGAACCCACGACTATTAGACACAGTGGGCGGAGCGGATTAAGGTCTTAACCACTGCGCTAAATCGTCCGTCATTGAGTACGATATTTGGCTACTCTCATCCAATAACTGCCAGTCGCCCTGCAAAGATCATTGTTACACCTAGCCAGAGGGTGACCTGCCACAAAACCATGGTAAACTGAATTTCTGACCACCTACGGCAATACAGGAACCCGAAAGCCCTCGCGTCTTTAGGATTTACACGTGGTCCCTGGGCAGTGCTAAACGAGAAGCATCTTTACCAGTGGTAGGCTACGGCCGTGACTGGTCACCACCCTTGCAGCAAAGTCATGCCGCCAAGCGACTCACTCGTGTTCCGGCATGCTGCGCGAAGTCGTGATAATATTTATTTGTGAATATTCCAAAAACGTCATAATAAAATCATTATATTAAATAAACACTCCCACAAAGTCGTATTAAACAGCAAAATAACTTGAGCTTTTCAAAACTTAATTATAACCCTTGACACCAAAATAATAAAAATCATTTTACAAGTTTTCTAAATATATTCTTATAGTGGTCACATAATTATTCGTATTTGATCTTCCTAAAGACTTAGTAATCAGCTATATTGTGTGATCCGTTCCGTGAATCTCCACTATGACACCTGTCTTCACTGCACCGCACTGACTCCACCTGGTGGAGTATGACCTAATCTCTCTTACCTAGATTCTCTAAGAAAAAACCTTTGTCCAGTGGGGCAATACAGGCTGATTTCTAGACAGACTTAAAGACATCAATAGCTGTTAAAAAGTGAAAACAGGTATTGTCTCCATTGCCAAGTTACCTACTGACATCTTTTATGTAACCTTAAACATCATATGACTCTAGATATAGAATCAATGTATTATGCTTGTCTGGTGTCATCCTACACAATGCGTTAAGTCTGTGCTACACTATACCAAGCTATACTATAACTACATAAAAAATGAACACCTTCTCAAATAGTCTGTACCGTGTACAGAATCCTTTAGCTAACCATTATTACATATATTTAAAAATATTATTGTTAGTCTTATATCTCAGTCGTAAGACATCACACTGGAGCTGGATCGCAGAAATGATTTTGTACAATATAAAATTGCATGTTTCTGTACAGAAAATGATGAAAATAAAATGAATGGAGAATTATACAAAAAGAACGAGAAGAGTTTGAACGCCAACGCTGTCATAAAACTGGATAACCCCTGTACAGCTCAGCCACTTTTATTTACTTCGTGAATAAAAGGAGACCGTTTTACAACTAGGCTAGATCTCTCTATTTATATAATCACATCCGATCCCTTGGAAAGTAGGGACAGTACAGAATTATAACAGGCCTCGCTTCCTCCGCGATCATAGTCGTCAATAATCAAACCGTGTTCATTATAATGAATAAATGAAAAGCTTGTTTAAAGCTATAAAAACGTATTTTGGTATTTCATGTACCTCAAGAAATATATCAATAGGAATAAAATCTAAGGTCTATATCTCTATTGCTTTACATTTCCTTAATCGGATTTTACTTGATCAAAGAATTTACTTAAAAAACATTGTAGCAACTTTCACATGCAATAGTTTCGTTTATTTTATAGTGTACTTAATTATAACATTTGTTTTTGCACATACGTCGTTTACTTCCGAGCTCGCGCTGAATATATGTCCCTTATTATTCATATGTAAAGTAATTGCAACGCTTTCACTGTCCCGGTCGATAAGTGGCCAAAAGCGGTAGCCCCACGAGCTAAAAAAAATAGAAGAAGAAAATAGAGAAAGAGAATTAAATAAAAAAGGACAAGCCCGCTGAGTTTCTTCGCCGGATCTTCTCAGTGGAAGCCGCGTTCCGATCCAGCGGCAGATTTGTAGTTAAATTAGATTTCAAAAAAATATAAATTGACTACTACTACTATAAGGGTATGCTCCGTTGGTTCGGGCATATCGTAAGAATGCCAGAAGAAAGAATGACAAAACAGATATAAAATGCGAAAGTGGAAGGATGTAGGTACCGGGGAAAACCTAGACTATCTTACCATGACCAAATAGACCATGTCTTATCTGAAGGGCAAATCAAGAGTCTCCGTAACCGGCGAGTGTGCATGAGACGAACTATGAGAGTGGAGGAAGGCAGAGAGGTATGTAAGGAAAGAACCTGTTGGAACTATACTCTCTGCCTACCCCGCGAGGGAGCTGGCGTGATGATATAGATAGATAGATTGACTAATTGTAAGCGCCCCCGCAGAGCTTATACAAAATAAATTATTTGAGTTTGAGCTATAAAATATACTTATATCTCATAGCTCCTACTACACCGATGTCCTAAGCGCATCGACTTTCGCGTTACCTTGGCGCCTACTCAGACCATTTTCAGAGAATCTAGCATGGTAATTGACCTGTTTGTACCACGCCTATGCGTGGCTATGTCATTTGAGGTTAAGCGCGGTGACGCGAGGGCTGGTAATAGGTGGGTGACGCATTGTTTTCGATTTTATGTAGATTATTTTATTTTTATAAACAATTTACATTTGGTCTTACCGTAGGTCATTTGACTAATGAAATATCTTTTTTCTTTTCTTTTTTTAAAAAACGTAGCCCCACACTAGGATTTTATTCTGTATCGTGGGTGCGTTTACAAACATGAAAATTCACAAACAAATACCCAGACCGGAACAAATAATTGTGGAACACACAAAGATTATCACAAGATCATGTTTAATGAGCATGTCACGCCGGGACCGATCTACGTCGATGGTTCGATGCTCGAAGTTGTTCGGGAGTATTTCTACCTTGGACAAGTTGTCCAATTTGGTAGAAACAACTTCGAGAAAGAAATCAACCGCAGGATCCAATTGGGTTGGGCAGCATTTGGCAAACTACGTCACGTTTTCGCTTCGCCTATACCGCAATGCCTGAAGACTAAAGTCTTTAACCAATGCGTTCTACCTGTTATGACTTACGGGGCCGAGACGTGGACACTCACAGTGGGACTAGTCCACAAATTCAAAGTCGCACAGCGGGCTATGGAGCGAGCTACGCTCGGCGTCTCTTTGAAGGATAAAATTCGTAACGAGGTAATCCGACAAAGAACCAAAGTTACCGACATAGCTCGCAGACTCAGTAAGCTAAAGTGGCAATGGGCTGGTCACATCTGCAGAAGGACCGACGGCCGATGGAGCAAGCGTGTCCTAGAGTGGAGACCGCGACTTGGTAAGCGTAAGGTAGGACGGCCCCCAGCTAGATGGACCGACGACCTCAAAAAGGTCGCTGGGACAGACTGGATGCGGAAGGCGGAGGACCGTGTGCAACAGCGCGTGTTAGGAGAGGCCTATGTCCAGCAGTGGACTACGATAGGCTGATTGATTGATTGACACAAAGATTTGTCCCGTGTGGGAATCGAACCCGCGACTATTCGACACAGTGGGCGGAGCAGCTCAAGCTCTTAACCACTGCGCTAAATCGTCATCTTATAAAAAAAGCGGGAGTGACAGAACAACAGGTAGACTCGAATTGTTTATTTTGCATAAACCCTGCCGGGGTTTTTACAAAGTGTCATTTTCACATTTTTTTTAACTTCCTAATCTACCACCGAATCGGAACGCGGCCTCCACTAAAGAGATCCGACGAGAAACAAACAAACAAACAAACAAATTCCAGCCCGAGACCTTGCACACTTCAGGATATCTAACCGAATATAAGCATGAATTATTTCCTTCATTTCCTGTTGGAACTATTACACTCTGGCTACCTCGCAAAGGTCTGGTGTGATATACACGGTGTAATTTTACGGCCAGTTTTCATATTTAATCCAACTTAAGGATAGTTTGCCTACTACGGATAGAATTTTGACATATTTTGACTGAAATACTATATTTCAGTGGCGGAAAATCGAAGAGTGATGTTGTCAATTTGTTTTAATATCCAAAACTTGTGTTATTTCGACTAATAATGTGTAATGTTGGTGGAATATTAACCATTATGTGTTCTTATATGTGCATGAGTGAGGGTAATTGTAACAAAGTGATAAAACGTGCCTTTATGACTTCCCTCAAAACGGCCGTTGCAATTGATATGTAAAGTATCCACCGCTTTACTATCCAGGGTGGGGTACTTCATTAATTTCATTATCATCGTTGTCATCAAATTCATCGGGGAGTCCAATTAATTAAAACAAAGACGATTATATATCTCACTGGACACTGGCAAAATACACTTATAATTAGTGTGAAGCCATAACTTGAAGAAGAAGAAGAAGAACTATCTTCATAATAATACTAATTTAGTTTATTAAAACACCTTCACCAAGCACAAAGTGACATTGAAGGGTGGCGCGGTTCGTCAGCTGACCGGCTAGCTCTGATATTCGGATAGGTCAGTAGGTAGATTTTACTTATTGAAGTGTTATTTTTATTCATTTTTTATTACCAGTAAACAGAAGACATTGGATATATAAAAAAAAATACAAATATTTATTTCTTTAACTTAAAATCATATTACAAATTAGCCGTATTTAGAGACTCCTTTTAAGTATGTAGTACCTGTGCTAGGAGTCTCTGCTCTTCCATAACATAAATTACTTGTATACTATGTTTGTTAACATAATCAAAAATAAGATAAATTAAATTCTAAACTTAAGTTAAAATGTGAGTGTGTGTGTGCGTGTGTATGTGTGTGAGTGTGAGTGCGTGCATGCCTATGTGTATGTGTGTGTTATATGATTCTTTGTAGGAGTCTTTCAGTTTCATCGTAATTTTTAATCTTAAGCCATTCCACAAGGGATGTTTTACAGTCATGATAGGTAAAGGGATGTACGTAGATGTATTTATTATATCACTTGGGATTTCTTTGTAGGACGACTAATACACCGTGTATATTTCTTCATTATGGGTGGGCAAACTGTGTAGTGACTGCCTCGTTGGGCTAGTGGCAAAAGCGCATCGCTTGGTGATCACGAGGTCCTGGATTCAAATCCTAGGTCGGACAAATAAAGTTTATCTAACGAAAACACTTCCCAGTATGTGTTTGGAGTCTGGAATTGTACCCGGTATATGTCAATAGGCTCGCTCCCTATTACATAGGACCTAACATCGTTGGCGAAACGTGGGTGTACTCGGTACACCTCTGCCACCCCCGCTTGGGGATTATAGGCGTGACGGTGTGTGGGTGGGCAAACGCCGTCACCAACTGAATACCTAGCGGTGCTCGCAGACGACGAGGTCGATCTAGGAAAAGGTGGCGCGACGATTTGGACACCTCTGCGGGTACTTTGTGGCCTGAAATGGCAATGGATCGACAGTTATGGAGATATAAAGGTGATGCCTTTGCTCAGAAGAGAGATAGGGCTCAAAAATAAACTCATTTCCTCATTGGTTTAGAGGCACATTGTCACACTTCAATTGTATCCGATAAAGAAGACTAGTTTTAGCCCAAGACTTTGTCCGAATTGTCTTTAGATAACAACCTTACATTTTTCCGTGGTAAAAAATAGCTTATATAATTAACCGGACGATTTAGCCCAGTGGTTCAAAGCTTTAGCCGCTCCGTCCGCCGTCCCATATTTTATAATTGGTGGCAAGTCTCACAATTGCAAATGGTTTTGTCATTATAAACGTCTAATGCCAATAGGTCACCGTTAATTAGGCGGCTATGGACCTCTGCGAAATGTTTAGAATCAATCATTTCAATCTTACATCGTATTTTATGATGTGTGATTATAGGCGCTTTCGTAATAGTGGAGACATAAGTGACGCCTACATTCTTCGAGAGGGTTACTTTGTTTACCTATATTTTGCCGACGAGACTATGATCCATTGAAATAGTGGTTAGTCTATCGCTATTCTCATAGGTGTACTTTGTAAACCCATAATTCGCCAACGATGTTAGTTTTTAAGGCCAGTCTATTATCCTACTTCCTACTAATATTCATATTTATGAATGTGAAAGTTTGTATGTGTTTAGATGGTTGAATGTTTGTTACTCCATTACACAAAGTCGGCTGAACGGATTTTGTTGATATTTGGCACACAGATAGTTTATTACTTGTTTTTTTTTTATAATATTAACGTAGTTTATTATAAAAACTAGGATTTATTCCTGTGTCGTGGGTACGTTTACAAACATGAAAATTCACATACACAAATACCCAGACCGGAACAAATAATTGTGGATCACACAAAGATTGGTCCCGTGCGGGAATCGAACCCGCGACTATTAGACACAGTGGGCGGAGCGGCTTAAGCTCTTAACGGCTGCGCTAAATCGTCCGTTTCTTCTATTATTGCTTTTTTAGTTACATCGTTATTACATTCAGACGATTCGATATTAGTATAGTGACCTCGAAAACTAACAAATCGGATAACTTTGACCCTCCTTTTGAATTCCGTGTAATATTTATGGATAGCACCTCGGCCAACCGAGGCCAGCCATATTTGTCCAACTATAGTTTGTTCAAATATTTGTCGATACGTACAATGGAATGCCTTCGGTTGGCCTCTACGCAATTATCACGCACCTAGATCCCGTTGCGATCGGATTAGAGATCCTATATTGACTGTAAAGGAATTAGAAGATCAGAAGAAATGTAGCTTTCATCAAAAACATATACAATATAATAATATTACTATCAGCCTATACTGCACAATGCTGGACAAAGGCCTTCTCTTACAAATCGAGGTGAGAGAGATTAGGTCATACTCCACCACGCGGACCCAGTGCGGATTGGTGGAGGCAGGTTTGTGGCCACCTGCTGTTGGAACTTATCAAGCCGCCTTTAAGGCTTCCAACTCGGCTTAACGACTACCACATTAAGTGGTAGCCGGGACCAACGGATTAACGTGCGTTCCGAAGCACGGAGACACTCGAATATGAAAATGCCACAAACGGTCACCCATCTCAGGCCGACCAAGTCGAACGCTGCTTAACCTTGGTAATCGGTAAGAACACCGCGGTCGCACAGCGCTACGAGCGCCCCGAAAAACATTATCCATCATTATCTTTTGACAGTGCACTGCAGGACATAAAAAAAGTAGCCATCACAATGAAACTTTACAGGCGAAATTTTTTATTTACATCATCATCATCAGCCCGTGTCAGTCCACTGCTGGACGTAGGTCTCTCCCATGGCACGCCACTGAGCTCGATCTTCAGCTCTCCTTCTCCAATCCCTGCCCGCTGCCTTACGAATATCGTCGCCCCACCTAGCTACAGGGCGCCCTATACTACGTTTGCCGACACGCGGTCTCCACTCAAGAACCAGTCTGCCCCAACGGCCATCGGTTCTGCGACATATGTGACCTGCCCACTGCCACTTCAGCTTGCAAATTCGCTGAGCTATGTCGGTAACCTTGGTTCTCTGACGAATAATTTTTATCTACGTAATGTAGAAATTAACAAAAAATGGTAGTAGTCTTCTTTGCGGCATAGACCTACAGGTAATTAGATCCCTCCTGTCCGGTGGAGCTGTAAAGACCCCGCGGCTAACAGCGTAGACTATTTACACAAAGCCTAATTACATGCGAATGGCGAGGAAAAGAGATGTATGGCTTTTCAGACATCTCTTTCCCGCACCATTCACATCCAGTGAGATCCACATCTGTCGCTGAAAATGTCTCTCTCTCCACTCCACACACTTTTACTTGGCCTCCCTTTTTTGTTTTTCCTGTCCCTTGGTACCTATTCTGTTAAACGTTTTGTCAATTTTTTCTTATTCATCCTGCCAATTTGACTACCCCGGTGCCATTTGAGTAGTCTAATTCTTATCTATTATTTTTTTCATTTTTACATCTCATGCTGTCGTTGTAAATTTTACTGCTGGACATAGGCTTTCCAATTGCATGACATTTTTTTTTCCTAATACAAACCTGGCCCCCACTAGGATTTATTCCTGTGTCGTGGGTGCGTTTACAAACATGAAGATTCACATACACAAATACCCAGACCGAAACAAATAATTGTGGATCACACAAAGATTGGACTCGGGCGGGATCGAACCCACGACTATTAGACACAGTGGGCGGAGCGGATTAAGCTCTTAACCACTGCGCTAAATCGTCCGTCATTGAGTACGATATTTGGCTACTCTCATCCAATAACTGCCAGTCGCCCTGCAAAGATCATTGTTACACCTAGCCTGAGGGTGACCTGCCCCAAAACCATGATGACCTGAATTTCCGACCACCTACGGCAATACAGGAACCCGAAAGCCCTCGCGTCTTTAGGATTTACACGTGGTCCCTGGGCAGTGCTAAACGAGAAGCATCTTCACCAGTGGTAGGCTCCGGCCGTGACTGGTCACCACCCTCGCAGCAAAGTCATGCCGCCAAGCGACTCACTCGTGTTCCGGCATGCTGCGCGAAGTCGTGATAATATTTATTTGTGAATATTCCAAAAACGTCATAATAAAATCATTATACCAAATAAACACTCCCACAAAGTCGTATTAAACAGCTAAATAACTTGAGCTTTTCAAAATTTAATTATAACCCTTAACACCAAAATAATAAAAATCATTTTACAAGTTTTCTAAATGTATTCTTATAGTGGTCACATAATTATTCGTATTTGATGTTCCTAAAGACTTAGTAATCAGCTATATTGTGTGATCCGTTCGAATCTCCACTATGACTCTTTATGCTATAATAATAAAGGTTATTTTGATGTTTTCTAAAGGCATCATTAAATTGGTCATCTCATTACCAATTCGACCTTGGGGTATTCTTAAAAATCTACGTAATTTAGTTGTGACTTACGTTTGTTTTTATACTATTTGTGTGAATCAGCTTCTATACGTCCGTATAGAATAGACATGGGCTTGTTCACAGGTGATATGCGAATAATTCATATGAAATGCTTTCTCGTTCGTTACATCAGCAGCAAAAAAGCAATGTAGCAACATCGTAAAAGCAGCAACTATTCATGTCAATTTTTTTTACAATATTCATCTACAGTTTTACTCTACACTAACTAACTAAGGGATCTGGCGTGATGGTATAAATATTTTTTTATTAATTCTTCTGTGCGGAGGCACGCTGACCGACCGTATTTGCAACAGCGTAGTAAGAAAGCGAGTAGGTATGAAAGATAGTATCGGTGTAAAGATGAGAAAGGGTATGCTCCGTTGGTTCGGGCATATAGAAAGGATGCCAGAAGAAAGAATGGCAAAACAGATATACAATGCGAAAGTGGAAGGATGTAGGTGCCGGGGAAGACCTAGACTATCTTACCATGACCAAATAGACCGTGTCTTAGCAAGTCAAGAGTCTCCGTAACCGGCGAGTGTGTATGAGACGAACTATGAGAGTGGAGGAAGCCAGAGAGGTATGTAAGGAAAGAACTCTGTACTCTCTGCCTACCCCGCAAGGGAGCTGGCGTGATGATATAGATAGATTAATTCTTCACGATAAATTCCTTATGAAGTAGGTAGAGAGGTCATAGTTCCAATAGAACTCTTTGCAGATCTCTCGCTTCCTCTCATAGTTCATATCATACATGATTACCAAGGTTAAGCAGCGGTCGATAAAGTCGGTCTGAGATAGGTGACCATTTAAGGCAGTTTTATATTCGAGCGTTTCCGTGCTCTGGAAGCCACGTTAGACCTTTGGTTCCGGTTAACACTTATTGTGGTAGTCGTTAAGCCTTTCAGGCGGTTGATAAGTGCCACAAACCTGCCTCCACTGCACTGCACTGGATTTCGCGTGGTGTAATATGACTATTTTATGGGGAATATAGGCGTGACAGTGTTCAAATAATAATATACAATATTAGCCCTATTCAGAAACTGTCCCACCGTTGGGCACGGGCCTCCTCTCAAACTGAGAGGGTTTAGGCCATAGTCCACCACGCTGGCCCAGTGCGGGTTGGCGAACTTCACACACCTTCGAGAAACTCTTGACATGCAGGTTTCCTCACGATGTTTCCCTTCACCGATAAAACAAATGATAGTTAATGTTTAATACGCACTTGCTTTCGAAAACACAGAGGTGCGTGCCTGGGTTGAACCCGAAACCTCTGACTTTGCAGTCCAACAGTCTAACCACTAGGCTATCACTGCCCTCGAATTAATCTTTACGCACAATAAATCTGTCTGGTTACAGACAAAATGTGAATGGTATACTGATTAATATTCTGCCGCCATCTTGCCAAATAAAGTATTCTAAACGCATCTGATCTAAGTATAGGCACGGGAACTCGGTAATACCATTCACTTTGATCATGAAGATGTTTTATTATCAAATTGAGATTCCTGGCTCGTTGGTTAGTGGGTAATGATGTGGCTGCTGATTACAAGGTCTTAGGTTTGAATGGATGAAGTGTTGTTAAAGGTTTTTTATCAGGAAACGCTCGGTAATAATCCAGATCTTTAAAAACAATACCGTCACGCCTATATGTAGAAGTGGCAGAGGTGTACTGTGTACACCCACTTTTTTCCATCGATGTCAGGTTCTATAGAATAAGAGGCGAGCCTTTTGCCATATACCGGGCACAATTCAGACTCCGGACTCACACTGGCAAGTTTTTCGTTAAAAAAATTAATTTGACCGACCGATTTGACTCGTACTCACGAAGTAATGCGCTTTGCCTCTAGATGAATGACAAAGATTCGACGTGCTTCGGAAGGCACCTTTAGTCGTTGGAACGCCAAGTTGGAAGCCTTAAAGGTGCCTTGATAAGTTCCAACAGCAGTTGAGATCGAATCTGCCTCCACTGCACCGCACTGGCTCCGCGTTGTGGAGAATGTCCTAATCTCTCTCACCTCGATTTGTGAGAGAAGGCCTCTGTTAAGCAGTGAAACAATACAGGCTGATGAGTGGCATGTGTTCCATATAGGCCATTAAGCAGTACCAACGTTATAATAATTCACTCACACTACTTGTCTTGCCGTGGTGCTCTGCACTGGCCGGTGGGCAAGGGATTCTTCGACCTCGCCGGCGAGGTTGGTGTCTGATCCTGTGTGCGGTATCTGTATCCGAAAGAAGAGATGTAAGGGCATCGGTGAGACCATGCCGCGGACGACGGTAGCGGTTGATAGGAGGGCAGTTAGGTTCGTAGCCCGCGCCGGCTACGATTATCGGATTTCTATTATTGGACGCGTTCTCAAAATTTAATAAATGCGCGAATAGGTTAGAGACCGAGATCGGAATAGAAAGGCGTGATGATATAGATAGATTATATTTACTTTATGATAATCAATAACGTATATCTACACGCAGTAGGTATATCGTACTAGGTAAGCACTGCTTGAATCAGAATTAAAATCAGAACATTTCTTATTCATGTTAACCATTACAGTATTTATGAATCGTCAGAAAAGTAACAAAGACTCTACCACCACTTCGGAATGTCGTTCCTGTAGAGAAGAGCTTGATTCCCTATATGTATTGCACATCACTGAGGCTGAATCATTATATAATGACGATATGATGTACACACATTCAACTATAAAAACATCAACCTTAAAAAATAGCAAAACTAACCATCTGCTTCTTTGTTACAGCACCATGAAGCCACTATTCCCTATAGTGGTCGCCATACTGGTCATTGCGGCCAACGCTCACCCCGACAACATCGAGGCGGTCAAAGAGCTCCCCCAAACGAAGGAAACAGTCCTCGAAGCTGAAGAATCGGAACCACAAGCGAGGAAAGAACGATGCACAGCATGCTCCGGCCAGACTGACATATTAGCCGCTATCAGAAACTTGCCTAAAGGAGAAGTACATACCCAACAGTCTTTCGAAGGCTGTTCCTCTAAGGATGGTTGCGCAGGCATCAAAGTCAAAGACGGGCAAGTCTTGGAGAAGTATGGCAACTTAGAAGCCTTCAAAGCGGCGGCAGCAGCGAATGCTGGCAACGAATTCCAGTTCCACGAAGCCGGAAGCAGTGTTTTTGACGCAGCCGGCGGTGGACCTTTCTGGTGGCTGAACCAGAACTCTCCCTTCAAAACTGGCGGGGCTACTTTCGAGAAATTTAGCAAACAGACCTCATCTAGCTTTACAAGCGGCAGCGGTGCCGATTTAGCTGGCAACCCATTCTTGAACGGTGATTTCTCAAAATTATCCGGTGGTTTCACTAGTGGTGGCTCCAGTGGATATTCCGGAGGATCAGCTTTCGAATCTGGATCGAAAGGGCTTGATATTTCCAAGAATCCGTTCTTAACTGGTGGAGTACAATCTGGCTACTCAGGGTCATCGCAAAGCAGCTTCAACTCTTTCTCTTCTGGCGGCAAATTCGGAGGTGGTTACACAGGATCGTCTCCTACTCCATTCACTGCTTCAACTCCAGGAGCTAACATCAACCTGATCCAAAATACCCAGAAAGCCAGCGAATTTGATTACCAACAGCAATCGAGCATTGATGATATCTTCCAGAATAGTGGAAATGTACAGGCGAATGAGAATTCTGGTGGCGATTTCCAGCAGACTTGTTCTGGGCAAGGTTACGTGTGTGTGCCAAGAGCGCAATGCAACAATGGAGTCGTGAACGCAAATGGAGGAGCCCTTCTGCAAGCTAACACTCAGGTGAGTGTATTTATTTTATTTTAAAGGCCAACAGCCCAGACCTTAACACAATATAAAGTTAATAACTACAAAAAAATTTTAATGGTTGCGCCAATTAAATGTCAGTACCTAACTCTTATATCAAGGCACGTCACTAAATTAGGCGGTGTTTAGAAATGTTCGTTATATAAATCGAAAAGCTATAAGGCACCCTTTGAATTAATCAAGAAAACAAGCGAATAATATTTGAATAATTAATTATATATACAAGGAAATGTTGAAATTCTGTAGTAATTTTTGAATATAACGTATGAATTTAACAAGTATTTTTAAAGACCTCTTACTCTATATCAATACGCCAGATTCCTGGCGGGGTAGGCAAAGAGTACAGAGTTCCAACAGGTTCTTTTCAAACCTATCTCGCCTACACACGCCATACACGCTCGCCGGTTACGAAGACTCTTGACTTGCCCTTCAGATAAGACATGGTCTATTTGGTCTTGGTAAAATAGTTTAGGTCTGATTTTTTTACTTGTATTAACAAACAGACAGACTTTTCGTGAAGTAAGGCCGCAAATTGCCATTTTCAATTTCCTTAAAAAAATTAGGTACAGCACTAGATAAGTATAAAAATTATAAAATTTCCCACCTTATGACTGATGATTAGTCCTGGGTTCAAATCCTGGGTCGGACAAGGTATTTTTATATTGAAGAATTCCCAATATCTGTAAAATGGTAATAGGCTCACCTCCCATTACATTGGGATCTAACAATCTCGAAAAGTGTGCACAGTACACGAAAGCTCGAGAGGTCTGAAAAACACCGGTTGGAACTCTATACTCTCTGCCTACCCCCAAGGAATCTGGCGTGATGATATAGATAGATATACAGATATATTATTATTTGGTATCTCGCTGAGATTCACGGGTTTCACCCGGACCTTTAAAAGGCCTGGACGGCAACATGGATCCAACACGTAGAGGCCCTTTGCGAAAAATTAACATTATGAAAGTCACCTGCTGAGATCAATTGCTTAAAACGCAGGAACATAAACAACGAACTGACCCCAGCAGGTGTAAGAACTATTGGTGGTAAGGTAAGGTAAGGTGTAAGAAAAAAACAAATACCGTCACGCCTATATTCCCGAAGCGGGGGTGGCAGAGGTGTACTGTGTACACCCACTTTTCACCGATGTTAAGTCCCATGTTAGAGAGGGCGAGCCTATCGCCACATACCGCGCACAATTCCAGAGCCCGATACTGGATTTTTTCTAAAAAAACAATACATTTTTTTCCGAACTAGTATTCGAATTCTCCGTCGAATTGGACGGAGTTTTTTCTTATATCTCACGAGAATTTTACACAATCGCCCCAAGAACGTTTCATAACGTGACACACAAGTCTAACACAATTTGTGACCTTTGTGTGCTGATTATGACATGCTAAGTCAAATAAGAAGCGGCCTTATCGTCAGAGGACGTTCGATCGAGCTGACAAAACAGAGTTTAATGAATTTCATCAAAGTGGAATTACAGTCCCACAACGATCTTTGGCCGCTTCCAAAATCTGAACAAACGCTGTCATCAAGTGAAATGTCTGTACCTGTCAGTCGCAGAGTTGCCGTTTCCTATGAAATTCGCCCCAGTTCTTTTGTGTGTGTGTGTGTGTGAATGATCTGCGATGTTGGCCGCGGGGCCTTTACAGCTTCACCGGACGAGAGAGCGAGCGTGCAACCACTACGCTCGAGCCAGAAGGGCAACTAGCTCAACGGCGCCTCAAGGAAGAACGGCCTCGGCTTGGGCAGTCGCTATGAGCGAGGGCGTATACTAGGTGAATTAAAAAAGAACTGGGGTTTCCCGCCGGTCGGTGCAGAGCATATATATATATAAATTTACATACGCAAACACCTACACAAAAACAAATATTTGTGGGTCACGTAAAGACTTGTCCCGTACGGGGAACAAATCCAGACCAAGCTGTCGTCATATTATTCACCCACTATACAGTGTGTTTTAGAAAGGCCGTATATACAAAATGTGACATAATAAGCGCAAGGCCTCCGACACCCCGATTAGAGAATTGCTTCATAAAATCAAAACGAAAATTTTCAAATTTAAAGGTTTTTATACCTTTTTTAAAGCACTTTTATACCCCAATTAACAATGAAACTTGTACGTGTATGTGTGCGTTTTGAGAAATACGTTTTAGAAATGCGTTTGGAATCTTCTTCTTGCTATGAATCAAGAATAAATTTAATTTTTTATAGCGCACTGAAGGAGTAAAAGATTTTTTTGCAAATTTAAAAAAAAAAATTAAAATACATTAATAATTGTTGGAATCGATTCAGTTACCGACTTAGAACAAACTACTTTCAGGTCTTGCGTTTATTATGTTACAGCTTGTATACCTATCTGTTGACGGACGGACCTACTGTGTCTAAAAGTCGCGGGTTCGATTCCCGCACGGGACAAATCTTTGTGTGATCCCCAATTATTTGTTCTCCGGTCTGGGTGTTTGGTTATGTGAATTTTCATGATTGCGAACGCACCCACGACGGAGAAATAAATCCTAGTGTGGGGATACGGTTCTTAAATCTAAAAAAAAAGATCTATATCATCACGCCAGATCCCTTTCGGGGTAGGCAGAGAGTACACAGTTCCAACAGGTTCTTTCCTTACATACCTTAGGTTACGGTGACTCTTGACTTGTACTTCAGATAAGACTCGGTCTATTTGGTCATCGTAAGATAGTATACTCGTTATGGTATACCAAAAAATATTTTCTGTTACTTATTAAAGTCTTCGTTTTACATTTTTTTAATAGTGAACAGTAGGTATTGCTTACATCACCTGGGACGACTACAATTACACCTACTAAATTGAATAAATTTAGAGAGAGCAGATCACCTTGTATCAACAAATTTAATCATTATTATCAATAAATTGATTCTAGTTATTTGTTGGTAAAACATAATTTTAAACAAATCAACACTAAGTTATTATATTTTGACAACACTACCAAATGTCATGGTTCAACCAATTAAAATGCCTTGGCCGCGAATCAAACCCGGATCTTTGTTAATAAATAACATATTGTATTGTAAACACAGTGTGCTAATCAGCAAATTTAATTAATCATCTTTCGATGTTTTTCTCGGAAACTGATGTGTCTTTTTTTATACGATTGCAATTAACAGTTTTGTTAACGGTTTCGTTGGACTAGAGGTCCATAGTACGAACGACCACATGGTCCTAGGATCGAGTCCTAGGTCAAAAAAAAGCAATTTTTCGATATACGAATTTCTAGTACCCATCAGTCCGGAGTCCGGAATTTTGTCAGATATAATAGCTTTAGGCTTGCCCCCATTATACGGGGAGCTAGAATGGCCCTTTCTTAAAAAAAGTTTATGGTACAAAAAAAAACAAGAAAACGCCGTCACGCCTATATTCCCCAAGCGCGGGTGGCAGAGGTGTACTGAGTACACCAACGTTTCGCCGACAGGTCCCATTTAATAGGGGGCGAGCCTATTACCATATACCGAGCACAATTCCAGACTCCAGACTCATACTGGGAATTTTTCGTTAGAAAAACTACATTTGTCCGACCTAGGATTTGAACCCAGGACCTCGTGATCTCAAAGCGATGTGCTTTGCCACCAGACCAACGTCAATAAAAAGAAAAAAAAAACTAATTTAAAATTACATTTTCAAAACGAGCTTTTATACCAAAAGCACAACGGAGATATTTTATTTAGTTGAGGAGTTTCTAGCTTCCTTCCGGCTCCATCATCAGACCCTAGACACCATCTGGGTATAAAGCACTTATCAAGGCAAATCCAACGAGCCCAAACACGACAGGGTTATATTGAGTAGTTGGGTAGTTCCATTAGTCACCTTTCAGCTTCATCATCAGACCCTGAACACTATCTAGCTGTATAGTACTTGTTAATACCAATTCGACAAGCCTAAACACGAGGGGGTTACGTTATATGCTGTACATGTTCCTATGGCCACCTTTCGACTCCATCATCAGACCATCCCCGTGGTACCATATTATTGGATTATGACCGGATTTACATACGTATGCCAAATTTCAGCTCAATCGGATACCCACACATGCTTGAAAATTGCATCAGAAAATTTCAACCGGAATGACAGACAGACACACGAACATTGTAAGTTAAACACACCAGAGAGTAAGATAGCTGCTTCATCAAGCTGTGTCGTGTTTCTAACACAATACATTGCAGTACTGTCAGCTCAAACAGTAAAACATGCTAATGCATGCATCTTGTATACACATTTTAGTTGGGCAATTGTTAAGAATATGTAATTTTAATGTTTGACGAAGAGATAAAATACCTTTGGTACGGTTGACAAAAAAATATTGATTTTTTTATTGTTGATGGTCTAGTAATGTATTAATAAAAACTACACTCGTCTGGCTGGTCGAAGGCTGACAATAACAGGGTCCTGGATTCAAATCCTAAGTCGGACGAAGTGTGTATGGAAAATTCTTGATAGCAGCTTAAACCAAACGTCGAGGTCACGCTTGAAAAACACAGACGTTACGGTATAATCTTAAGGCATCACACTGGAGCTAGATCGTAAACTATCTAATTATAACCCAAACATTGTATCCACACAATATGACTGAAAAAAAATAGAAAAGAAACAAGATAAAGAGAATTAACTTAAAAAAAAAACAATCCTGCTGATTTTCTTCGCCGGATCTTCTCAGTGGAGGCCGCGTTCCAATCCGGTGGTAGATTAGTAGTTCAATTAGATTTAAAAACAATGTAAATTGATTATTTGTAACCCCTGCAGGGCTTATACTAAATAAATTATCTGAGTTTGAGTTTAAAATTACACAAAAGAAATGTAATATTTTAATGCGTAGAAAAGAACCTATTGGAACTCTGTACTCTCTGCCTGCCTCGCAAGGGATCTAGCTTGATGATATAGATAGATAGAGTGATATAGACGGACTATTTGTAGCAGTGGTTAATAGCGTAAGTCGCTCCGCCCACTGGGTCGAATAGCGACTATTAGAGTTCGATTCCCGCACGGGACAAATCTTTGTGAGTCCCACAATTCTTTATTTCGGTCTTGGTATTTGTGTATATCAAATTTCATGTTTGTAAACGCACCACGACAAAGTAATAAATGATAGGGGTGGAGGTCGTCTATTTAAAAAAAAGATAGATTTTGATGCATTATCTCTATGACACCCGGTCGACATACAATAGAAACAACCGAATATAATATTACTTTATATCATTCAATACACCGATAAAATAAAAAAATGACACCAAAATATCAATATAAATTTTTGTATAATTTTTACAACTCCGCCGAAATACAATAGCAGTGAAAGAAATTATATATATATATATATATATATATATATATCTTTTGTATCTTACTAACACACCATCAAAATACAAAAGAAATTACACAAAAAAATATAATGTTTATCATTTTTATTAAGTACACCATCAAAATAAAAAAGCCACCAAAATATCATTTGTATTACACCTTAAAATAATTATAATAAAAGCCTATACTGCCCACAGCTGGGCAAAGGCCTTCTCGCAAAAACCGAGGTGAGAGATATTAGGTCATACTCCACCACGCGGACCCAGTGCGGATTGGTGGCGGCAGGTTTGTGGCCACCTGCTGTTGGTACTTATAAAGCCGCCATAAGGCTTCCAACTCGGCTTAACGACTACCACATTAAGTAGTAACCGGGACCGGACGGCTTAACGTGCCTTCCGAAGCACGGAGACGCTCGATATGAAAATGCCACAAACGGTCACCCATCTCAGGCCGACCGAGTCGAACGCTGCTTAACCTTGGTGATCGGTAAGAACACTGCGGTCGCACAGCGCTACGAGGGCCTTACCTTACACCGTCAAAATTCACAAAATATTATTTTTTTGCCAACTATACCGTCCAATCGCGATGTCCTTTGCATGGCGTCGGCGTTACGACACAACACGGCACACTAAACCCGGCGACCCGTTGTGACGGGCCCTGTTCACTCTATATGGTAAACGCCGTTAACATACCAACATACCGGCCCCTACTGACGCCAAATCTGATGTGGTATTTTACTGTTGTTATTAAACTAAGAGTACGTTCATTTACAATCATTCGAACCACAAGACAGATGCAGTCAGTATATAATTTTCAAAATATATCTTTGGGGGGCGGACTTAGCAATGGACGTGCTTTGGCTGCTATTAAAACTCATCCACGGCACAGGATCATAATATAAATAAATACCTGCCTCGTTGGTTTAGTGGCAAAGCCCATCGCTTTGAGATCACCAGGTCCTGTGTTCAAATCCTAGGTCGGACAAGTGTAGTTTTTCTAACGAAAACTTCCCAGTACGAGTCTGGAGTCTGGAATTGTGCCCGGTATATGGCAATAGGCTCGCCCCCTATTACATGGGACCTAACATCGTCGGTGAAACGTGGCTGTACTCAGTACACCTCTGCCCTTACGTGGCTGACTGCACTATCTGAAATTAATTTGCTTGTCAAAATAAAAAAATACCAATTTCCTTTTTTTTCGTTTTGGCTGTTCTTTTAGGTTTTCCTAATAATAATAATAATATAAGCCCTGTTAAGAAACTGTCCCACCGTTGGGCACGGGCCTCCTCTCAAACTGAGAGGGTTTAGGCCATAGTCCACCACGCTGGCTCAGTGCGGGTTGGCGAACTTCACACACCTTCGAGAAACTCTCAGGCATGCAGGTTACCTCACGATGTTTTCCTTCACCGTTAAAGCAAGTGACAGTTAATGTTTTTTTTTGGCAAAGATTCATTTTTAAAACAGCTATCACGGTCATTTTTTCTAACGGGTTCGATAGTTAGTGCGACACGGATATTTTGGCTCGTGACATTGACAGGGCGTTGGTGTGAAATTAAGGTTATCATTTTGTAAAATTTTCCTATTTCCAGGGAAACATTTCTACAGGTGGGCCCGTACGGTTACTAATTAACAAAAGAACTTGGGTAAATTTCATGGCAAATGGCAAGACTGCTGCTGTCATTAAGTGACATTTCACTTGATGCCAGCGTTAGTTCCAATTTTGGCCGCGGCCCAAAATATCCTGGCATGATTGTACATCTAAAATATACCTAGATTCAGTCTCGAATATAACCGTTGTATGTTGACAGATCTTGACAAAATCAAAATCAAAAGTTTTTTATTTATGCAGACTAAAAGGCGCTTATGAATAGTCAAAAAGAGAAAATTATTGATTACTTAAGACTCTACCACCCGTTCGCAAAGTCATTCCTGTGGAGAAGAAGGACAAGAAACAGTATCTTTTTACTATCAAAATTATCCTTCACATTTCAGTCTTTAAAACATTATCATTAGTCTTATATTTCGCGACTCGCGACCTCGTCTGCGTGGACTTAAGACCGGAACATAACTAACATTTTTCTGGAATAAAAAGTAAGTTATATGCTAATCCAGGTAATAAAATATCTGTGTGCCAAATTTCATCCAAATCCGTTCAGTTTTTCCGCGTGATTGAGTAACATATCATCCAATTACAAACTTTTACATTTATAATGATAGTAAAATAGAAAAGAGAAGCCCGCTAAGTTTCTCGTCGGATTTTCGCACACCGTCACGCCTATATTCCCCAGAGGTAGTGGCAGAGGTGTACTGAGTACACCTACGTTTCTCCGACGATGTTAGGTCCCATGTAATAGGGGGCGAGCCTATTGCCATATACCGGGCACAATTCCAGACTCCGGACTCATACTGGGAATTTTTACACGTTTTTAAAAAAAAACTACATTTGTGCGACCTGGGATTTGAACCCAGGACCTCGTGATCACAAAGCTATGCGCTTTGCCACCAGACCAACGAGGCAGTCAGAGTAAGCCGGATTTTCGCAGCGAAGGCATTCCGGTCCGGTGGCAGATTAGGAAAACTTAAAAAGAGCCCCCGTAGGTGAGATAAACTATTTTTCGGATTTTATCGCGGTTTATTAATGATTTTTCTGAAATAACTTTGACTTTTAGACGTCAAACGCCTTGCTTGACCCATGACCATGGGTGCCATAAAGCACGCCAAACGTCGAGAATTTAAAATCCGTAAAAATAGTTTTAGTTCATGTGTAGTCTATCATCACGTCAGTTCCCTTGCGGGGTAGGCAGAGAGTACAGAGTTCCAACAATAGCAGCAAGTAGCAGTGAAAGTCTAGGGATTAGACCATTGGACTGCAAAGTCAGAGGTCCCGAGGTTTAACCCAGGATCGCAACTCTGTATTTTCTAAAACATGTGCGTATTAAAATGATCACTTTCTTTAATGGTAAAGGAAAACATCGTAAGGAAACCTGCATGCCTAAGAGTTTCTCAGGTGTGTGAAGTTCGCCAACTCTACTGGGCCAGCGTGATGGACTATGGCCTAACCCCTTTCAGTTTGAGAGGAGGGCCGTGCCTAACGTAGGACAGTTTTAACAGGGCTAATATTATTAAAATAGTCTAGGTCTTCGCCGGTCCCTACATCTCTTTACTTTCATGTGCACTATATTAGCGTAAATATGAGAACTCAATATGGGTATGTTGTAAAATGAATAATTTTGGTTTAAGTCAAATATCCTAACAATGTTGCCAGTATTACATAAAATAAATATAATACCTATTCATTTGCTATTTTAATCCCATCAGATAGCGCCAGTGGCGATTCAACTTGTAAAGGTGGGTCTGTTAAATGATATAAACGATTGTAATGAGTGAGGCGGGACGACAAGCTCTGTGTTGCCATAGCATTGTTGAAAGGATGTACCGACGGCAACAAAACACAAATATTTTCGTAAAATGAAATGTAGATGAAAAAAAATACATATTTATTTTAAATGAATAACCGTGTAGATTCTTTGCCTTTTCTTAACAGTGCCAAAAACCCAATGTCGGTTACATTGGGTTTTTGGCGGGAAGTCGAAGAGGGATGTTGTCAATTTGTTTTAATTTCCAAAACTTATATTATTTCGACTAATAATGTGTAATGTTGGTGGAATATTAACCATTATGTGTTCTTATATGTGCATGAGTGATGGTAATTGTAACAAAGTGATAAAACTTGCCTTTTCGACTTCCCTCAAAACGGTTGTCGGTTGCTATGTAAAGTATCCACCGCTTTACTATCCAGGGTGGGGTGCTTCATTCATTTCATTGTCATCGGGTTCATCGGGGAGTTGAATCAATTTAAACAAACACAATTATATATCTTACTGGACACTGGCAAAATACATTTAAAATGAGTGTAAAGCCATAACTTAAAGAAGAAGAACTGACATTTCAAAATGGTGGTAAGGACTTTGTTACTTTCCTGACGATTTATAATTACTGTCTATGATATCACGCCTTATTCCTTGTGTTTATGTATGCTAATTGCCCTAAATAACTATAAAGTTAGTTAAGTTAATATTTAATTAAGCTAAATGTCAGGCGTCTACCATGAGTTGTATTTTACGCACATTTCAGATCTATTTATAGTGCTTACGTAACTGACTTAACCAGATCCTTTGCGGAGTAGAAAGTGAGCACAGAGTTCTAACAAATTCTTTCCTGACATACCTCTGTGGCTTCCTCCACTCTCATAGTTCGTGTCATACACGCTGGCTGGTTACAGAGACTTGACTTGTCCTTCAGATAAGACTCGGTCTATTTGGTCATGGTAAGATAGTCTAGGTCGTCCCCGGTACCTACATCCTTCCACTTTCGCATTGTATATCCGTTTTGTCATTATTTCATCTGACATTCTTTCTATATGCCCGAACCAACGGAGCATACCCTTTCTGATCTTTACACCGATACTATATTTCATACCTACTCGCTTTCTTACTACGCTGTTGAGAATATTATAGACATAAATACTGCCTCGTGGATCTAATGGTATAGCGCATCGCTTTGTGACGTGGTCCCGAATTCAAATCCTAGGTGGGATAAATGTAGTTTTTCTAAATAAACTTCCCATTGTGAGTCCGGAGCCTGGAATCGTGCCCGGTAAGGCTCGCCCATATTACATAGGACCTAACATCGCCGTCGACAAGTAGGTGTACTCAGTATACCTCTGCCACCCCCCTTAGGGGAATATAGGCGTGACAATGTTTATTATAAATAATTACTTAATGGTCGACATGAATAAAACGTTTAGATTTTGTTCCTCATTCTCAAAATGAGGTTTATACTATGAAAATACATTATTTTTTTTAAATGGACTACCTCTTCGGTCCAATGACGTATAATGCCCGTAGCGATCAGGAGGTTCTTGGTTCGAATCCGTACCACAGAAATATTTTGTCAATAGAAAAAAAAATCAGTTTCAGTTCTGAGTCTGCCCAGTTCAATCGCAATGAGCACGCCCCTATTGCATGAGAATATCGTCGGCGGAAAAGTGAGTGTATATAATACATCTCTGCCACCCCCGCTTGGGGAATATAGGCGTAGGCCATTCCTTTTATTAGATCGATTAGTTGCATGTTTTTATGTGACCCACAAATGTAAATGTATGTAAATTTCATGTTTTCAAACGGACCTACGACACAAGAATAATTCCAAAAAGAAAAAAAATGTATTAATATATAATGAACAAAAAAATCACAAAATACTAACAAAAAATACACGTTGATCTCATTGCCTCACTGCCTCGTTGATCTAGTGGCAAAGCGCATTGCTCACGAGTGATCGCTGTGATCACGAGGCCCTGGTTTCAAATCCTAGTTCGGAATAATGTTGCTTTTCTAACGAAAACTTGCCAGTCCGTTGTCTGGAATTGTGCACGGTATTTGGCAATAGGCTCGCACCCTATTACATGGGAAGTAATATCGTCGGGGAAAAGTGGGTGTACTCAGTACACCTCTGCATGCGCCGCTTAAAGAATAAAGGCTTGACGTTGTTTTTATTATTGATGAAAAAATAGCATTATGTCGGTGAGGCAAAAGCTCCCAAAAATATTGATCGGATATACCCAACTGAGACCGAAGGGCACGAAAGTATTTGTCGGATATATTTTTCCGTCATAATATTTGTCCGATATGGGGCGATTAATATCTTAAGTGATTTTTCGTCTGTCGGTACATAACGCAACTTGAGTGATGTGGGTACAGCGACGTGACCTCTTGTGATATATGAGTCACTCGGCAGCCTCTCGATAGATATTGATTGATCTGTCAGTCATTGCATCACTGGGGAATGTCGATATTCTGCTAACGAATGCCATCTTGGATCTTATCTGATGATCAAAGATAAGATAACATTATTTATCTGTCTAGCTGAGGTGCCCGTAGCGCTGTACGAGTGCAGTGTTCTTACGATCACCAAGGTTAAGCAGCAATCTACTTGGTCAGTCTAAGATGGGTGACCGATTGCGTTTTCATATTCCAGCGTCTCCCGATTAACACTTAATGTGGTAGGCTTTAAGCCAAGTTGGAAACCGTGACTGGATAAGTTTCACTAGCAGGTATCTACAAACCTGCCTCCACCGCACCGCACTGTCAAGATCAGATACCGGCCTCGCCGGCGAGGTCGAAGAATCCCTTGCCCGCCGGCCGATGCAGACTAACACGACGAGACACCTAGTATATGCCCTCCCTCCCCTATAGCGGCTGCCCAAGCCGAGGCCGTTCCTCCTTAAAGCGCCCTTGAGCTAGTTGCCCCCTTGCCCTTTTGGCTCAAGCGTAGTGGTTGCACGCTCGGCCTCTTGTTTGGTGACGCTGAACAACGTAAATCATATACACACACAGACACACACATACGCACCCACAGCACTGGATCCGCGTGGTGGAGTATGACCTAATCTCTGTCACCTTGATTTGTGAGAGAAGGCTTTTGCGTCGCTTTAGGAGTGTATAATAATCAATAATCTTAGCCCTGTTAAGAAACTGTCCCACCGTTGGGCACGGGCCTCCTCTCAAACTGAGAGGGTTCAGTCCATAGTCCACCACGCTGGCCCAGTGTGGGTTGGCGAACTTCACACACCTTCGAGAAACTCTTAGGCATGCTGGTTTCCTCACGATGTATTCCTTCACCGTTAAAGGAAGTGATAGTTAATTTTTAATACGCACATACTTTCGAAAAGACAAAGGTGCATGCCTGGGTTTAAACCCGAGACCTCTGACTTTGCAGTCCAACGGTCTAACCACTAGGCTATCACTGCGGCAGTACTGATATAAATACTGTATTGATAAAGGCTGATTAATTTATATTTAGCGTACTTTGCACACCCACATTGTCCTAAATGGACAGGCTGTGATTAAGATGAAGCGTTTATTGTAGTTTTTTTCGTTAATCTTCTTATATTTAAGTATGCCAAGGTTTGTTTAACAAAAAGAGTATTAAGTATGATTCAATAGACATACATTTCATAAATACACTAGTATAGGTCATGAGTGGATTTAAAAAATCGTTTGACTATAATTATTACGTAATACTTAACCTCTTAATTATTAATCTTAAGCCTCCACATACACCTCCCCTTATTTTGGATGTTTGTTATTCAATCACGCAAAAAATTAGAATCCTGTGAATTCCGCAAGCATACAGATCTACATACATACACGCATACACTCACACCTTTATCCTACTAGGGTAGGCAGACAGTTTGCCACATACTACGATTCTGACATACATCTTTCGCTCCATCTACATTCATATATCTCTTCATACATTTCCGTCGATTAAAAGTGCTACGCGCTTGACCCTTTTCCAAGACAATATTAATTTAGTCGTGATAGGTTTTCCTTGGGCGACCTCTTTCGACGCTACATACAGATCTGATATCTATATGTTTGTATCTTCCAATCAAAGAATTAGCTCATCAAATTACGACAGAAAGATTTCAGTCGAACTAAACTGATATATTAAGTGTTGCATAAAAGTTAACACACATATGATCATGTTATCTAAATCGTTCTGGGTTAATAGATATTAGATATATCAGCATAATGTTTTACATAACTCTGTTGGCTAAGGTTGCCAATAGTAATTTATAATAGAAGAACAAATCATTAATAATTCTATCTTAAGACTAGGACTGCCGAAAACTTCTCAGTACTAGTCCAGAGTATGGAATTGTGCCCGGTATATGGCAATAGGCTCGCCCCGTATTACATGGGACCTAACATCGTCGACGAAACGTGGGTGTATTCAGATGGACAGACAGCCGTGGCAGGGGGATTTTGTTTAAATATGTAGTGAAGATCTTATTAGAAACAAGCTTTAATTGCAAAAATATAACGGAGATATTTTGCTTAGTTGAGGAGTCCCTATGGCTTCTTCCCGTTCCATCATCAGACCGTGCTCACCATCCGAGTCTACAGTAGGTACTCGTCAAGATAAATCGATCGGAATTATTGTTTCCTTAATTGTTAGGTACTTTAAGTTCTTGGATCATTCCTACTGATATTTGCATGCTCCGTTGGTTCGGGAATATAGAAAGAATGTCAGAAGAAAGAATGATAAAACAGATATACAATGTGAAAGTGGAAGGATGTAGGTACTGGGGAAGACCTAGACTATCTTACCACGACCAAATATACCGAGTCTTATCTGAAGGAAAAGTCAAGAGTGTCGAGCGGAGGAAGCCAGAGAGATATGTAAGGAAAGAACCTGTTGGAACTCTGTACTCTCTGCCTACTCCCCAAGGGATCTGGCGTGATGATATAGATAGATAGATATTTGCATGCTTAAAAAAAAAATATGGCGTACGACCAATGTAATTGTAACATCCACTTTTCCTTTATTTTCCCAAATAAATAATTTAATTTGAAATCCAATGAACACACAATGACACGATGATGTTAAGTTATTGGGTCGTTCCATTGGCCACCTTTTAGCTTCATCGTTAGACCCTGAACACCACCTGGTTTTATAGTATCCAACAAGTCTTAACATGAGGGGATTAGATTATGTAGTTGGCATGTTCCTATGGCCACCTTCTGACTCCATCATCAGACCAGCTTTATGGTACCATGTTATTGCATTGTGACCAAACTTATATACGTATGCTTCCCAAAGATTTGTCCCATGCGGGGATCGAACCCACGTCTGCTCGATCCAGTATCCAAGGTTATATTTCATTTTGAAAATAAATAGTAAAAAGAAACAACAACTATAGTTTGGACCTTGAAGGTTTTTCCATGTAAAAAATATATAATTTGGGAACCCTACCTCAAATATTCGGATTATAATTATTTTGATTACAACTAGACCACGCGGTCAATGTTCTCATACCTGGTTAATTATTTTCCGCTCAAATTTATACAAAAAATAGTTACTCATCTTTACTATACGGTTTATCCAGAATTTACCAGATAAAAATATGAAAAAAAATCAACAAATGCGAGTAGGACTCGTACTTTGAGGGTTCCGCATAAGTGGCACTGGATGTCATTGTTTTAAATTTTCATCATATTCGAAAATAAGGTGCTATAATTGCAATTTTCTTGTTTTCCTTTACTTGTACTATGCTATACACCTTATATACGTTGCTTCTTGCCAAATTTCATGATTTTAAATCAACAGGAAGTAGCTTATAGGGTTTAATGGGTGAGTTTAAATGGCCATATATTTTGATTGCAACGACTTAGAAGCTTCAATTTTTTATACCACTAAGGGACTAGAGACTTAAATCATCATCATCAGCCTATAGCAGTCCACTGCTGGACATAGGCCTCTCCAAGTGCACGCCACTGGGTACGATCCTCGGCTACTCGCATCCAGTTTCTGCCAGCCGCCCTACGAAGGTCATCGCTCCACCTAGCCTGAGGGCGTCCTGCATTACGTTTGCCAGTCCGCGGTCTCCACTCAAGAACTCGTTTGTCCCAGCGGTTATCGGTTGTTCGGCTAATGTGACCGGCCCATTGCCACTTCAGCTTACTAATCCGGTGGGCTATGTCGATAACTTTGGTTCTCTGTCGAATGACTTCGTTCCGGATTCTATCCTTTAGAGAAACTCCGAGCATAGCCCTTTCCATAGCTCGCTGAGTGACTTTAAATTTATGAACCATTCCAACCGTGAGTGTCCACGTCTCGGCTCCATATGTCATAACGGGCAGGACGCACTGATTAAAGACTTTTGTCTTTAGGCTTTGTGGAATGGGCGATGTAAATACTCGAGACTTAAATATTTGACATAAATTTCAAATTGATACATCTACCTATTTCTGCGAAAAAGGGAATTGGACCGACAGAAGGTCAACAAAGTGATCATGTCTACCGTTTTTACTAATTCATTACGTACCCCAAGGAAACGGTTTAACATCATAAATAATACGTGGTTTACCCAAAATATTCCAGTTTATAATGAAAAAAACTGGTTAATTAAAGAATCATAAAAACTTCAGATTCAACGATAAATCTAATAACAGGTGGCTAATTAACGAAGTATTGTTATTACCGACACGACAAAATGAAAAAAGGAATACATTTTCATGTTTTATTAGATGTTTTCGTAAAAACCGTTTTCCCAAGTGGGGAGATGTAATGTGGACACCTAAATTTCGCAGATGATGTTAGATTCTAATATAATAGGAGGCAAGCCTATTGATAAGAGTTAAGAGCAGTGATAGCCTAGTAAACCCAGGCATGCACCTCTGTCTTTTCAAAAGCATGTGCGTATTAAAAATTGACTATCACTTGCTTTGAAGGAAAACATCGTGAAGAAACCTACATGCCTAAGAGTTTCTCGAAGGTGTGTGAAGTTCGCCAAACCGCACTAGGTCAGCGTGGTGGACTATGGCCTAAACCTCTGTTTGAGAGGAGGTCCGTGCCGAACGGTGGGACAGTTTCTTAACAGGGTTAATATTAATATTATTATTAAGCCTATTGATATTATATCGGACATCATTCTAGACTCCGGATAGTTATGGAGAATTCTGGACGTGAAAAGTTTTTAAAAACACACCGGGACATCGGTAACAGGTCAGAAAAGTGGACCGTAACAAAAGGTCTATATCGTCGTACCTTAATAATTACGAAACCATTAGTCTTAGATACATGAATTGATTTATGACGCTTTTATGATCTTGGGTTTGCGTCGGGTCTGGGCAAAGCGGCGGGGAGGGAGCACTGCGCAGAATTGCCGAATCAAACTCAAAATCAAACCTCAAAATAAACCATGCGGGGGTGTTTACAAAGTGTCATATTTACATTTTTTGTTTAACTTATTAATCTACCACCGGATCGGATCGCGGCCCCCACTGAAAAGATCCGGCGGGAAACTCTGCGGGCTTATCTTATTAGTCTGATTCTCCATTCATTTTTTTTCTATAATTTTTTGTATAGGTTTTACAAAATGTGTGATGCTTTACGACTGAGATATAAGCCTATTTTTAAATATACGTTATAATGAAAAGCTAGAGCATTCTGGGTGGACCAGTCTTCACAAGCAGTACCCGTGCACGAGTACGACTATTTGAGCAGCCATTGACTCCCTCGACCATATTAGAGGGAAGGAAGTGACTCGCACCAAATAGCCACTGCAAGCATAGACTTTTTAGTGAACCGGCTCTCTCGCCCATTTCTATCAATCTTGAAAACTATAAGCAACTTGCTGACATAGACGTTTCATGTTAAAATGAATGGCCTAGTGCCCCGACACAGGCACTCCCGATTTTTGATAGAAAAACCACAGTAACAATTTACACGAACGAGGAATGATCCCTTGCGGGGTAGGCAGAGAGTACAGAGTTCCAACAGGTTCTTTCCTTACAGACCTCTCTGGCTTCCTCGACTCTCATAGTTTGTCTCATACACGCTCGCCGGTTACGGAGACTTGACTTTTCCATCAGATAAGACTCGGTTTATTTGTTATAATGTAGTTTTCCTGACGAAAAAATCCCAGTATGAGTCCGGAGTCTGGAATTGTGCCCGATATGTGGCAATAGGCTCGCCCCCTACTACATGGGACCTAACTTCGTCGGCGAAACGTGGGTGTACTCAGTACACCTCTGCCACCCCCTCTGGGGAATATAGGCGTGACGGTGTTCTGTTTAATAGTTGCAAACATCCTTATCTAACGGACAATTTGTAATCCTAAACGAATATTTTAAAGTACGGTAATTACTTAAATCGAATTTGCCAACGTCTTTTCCGAATGTCAACGTTGTTATTGAATTACGGTTGGAGATGTCAATCCTATCAATCGATTACATTCATTCATTATCGATTTGATTATTGCTAGTGCATTTTTACAAAGCGATTTTACAAATGTATTGTTTGCTACTAAATTATAACCTCAAAATCTAATACTTTTTTGCAATAATGCTATTCCCCCGTTTGTCCGTTTAATAGTAAATCATCATCATCATCATCATTTCAGCCTATACTTGTCCACTGCTGAACATAGGCCTCCCCAATCGCTTTCCAGCGTAACCGGTCCGATGCCACCTGCATCCAACGATTTCCTGCGATTTTCACAAGATCGTCGGTCCATCTGGCAGGCGGTCGTCCTACGCTGCGCTTGCCAATACGTGGTCTCCACTCTAGAATCTTTCTGCCCCAACGCCCGTCCGATCTTCGCGCTATGTGGCCAGCCCATTGCCACTTCAGCATGCTAATCCTGAGGGCTATGTCGGTGACCTTGGTTCTTCTACGAATCTCCTAATAATTAATAGTAAATGCGTGAAGATAATTTACAGCTAACTTGAAATTATACAAGCATTTTTTCATTGCTGTTGGTTCTGGGGCAAAACATGTTTGGACTTAGAACAATGTCCTTTTTTCGATAGAAAAACTTTTACAATATCAAGGATATTGAGTTCTTAGATTTACGCGAATATAACACATGAAATAAAACTATTTTACGGATTTTATCGCGGTTTATTTTTGATTTTTAAATCCCGACGTTTCGAGTGCTTTGCAGCACCCGAACGCGGGACCATGCTGCAAAGCACTCGAAACGTCGGGATTTAAAAATCAAAAAGAAACCGCGATAAAATCCGTAAAATAGTTTTATTTAATGTGACGGTCTCAAGACAAAAGTCTTTGACCAGTGTGTGTTGCCAGTGATGACTTACGGCACTGAGACATGGTCGCTTACGATGGGCCTCATAAGAAGGCTCAAGATCACCCAAAGGGCGATGGAGAGAGCTATGCTCGGGGTTACCCTGCGGGATCGAATCAGAAACGAGGAGATCCGCAGGAGGACGAAAGTCACCGATTAGCTCTCAGAATTGCCAAACTTAAGTGGCAGTGGGCGGGGCACACCGCTCGTAGAACTGACGGCCGTTGGGGCAGAAAGGTTCTCGAGTGGCGCCCTCGTACCGGAAGACGTGGAGTGGGCAGGCCCCCCACAAGATGGAGCGATGACCTGGTGAAGGTCGCGGGTAGAAGTTGGATGCGTACAGCACAAAGCTGGTCGTTGTGGCGGTCTTTAGGGGAGGCCTTTGTCCTGTAGTGGACGTCTTTCGGCTGAAGAAGAAGAAGAATGTCACGGATACAAAAAAAAATTTGGAAAACTGTAGGAATTTGGTGGCTCGCGATGGCTAGAGTTGTATCGAACTAATTGGAACTAAGGCAACACCCATACTTGAGGTCTTAATTGTCGAGCTGTATTTCGGCCCGACACCTATAATCGAAAAGATGTTCTAAAACTACCGTTTTAAGCTATGCGTTATTCAGTCAGAGGTGTATTAAGTAGATACAACATTAATTATTCATTATATTGTAAAAGCCATTATACGTAACACCTATAATTTAAGTTAATAGTTCAACACGGTCAAGAAAAAACGAAGTGTTACAACAATGAACAAAGGAAGTCACACGGTTGAAAAAATAGAATTCCATGTAAACCAATTGCGGATGTCGTTAAATTATAGATAAAGGATGTTTATTAGGCATGGACACGTAATATGCGAAAAATAATATAAAAATACGTTGTAATTTATAGCACCTGCTATTTTGATATGCAAACGCATTTTTTCCAATATAAGCTTTGTTATTTATTTCAACACTTAACCTATCAGACCTGGACTATCTTGCGATGACCAAAAAGACCGTGTCTTATCTGAAGGGCAAGTCAAGAGTCTCCATTACAGGCGAGAGTGTATTAGACAAATATGAGAGTGGATAAAGCTGGACAGGTCTGTAAGGAAAAAATCAAATCAAATCATTTTATTTGCAAAAATGAGTTATAGTGGATGATAAAATTACATTGGTCGTACGCCATATTCTGCCTTTAGGCATGCATATATCATTTGCAATAAAAGCTGTTAGAACACTGTACTCTCTGCCTATGCTGCAAGGGGTCTGCTGATATAGACAACACTCAATCGAAAACTTAACGAACAATAAATAATCAGGTGAAATAACTATCTGTAAATCTAAGTCTAGTCCATGCGTAAACGTGAAAAGAACTCTGACTGTGTTAAAACGCATTACATTTTATTGTGGAATTTTATTTATTCCGGAAAATTTCGCAATATCTTAATATTAAAAAACCGCAGTGTCTCAAGAAAATTTAGACCAGTGTGTGTTGCCAGAGATGACTTACAGCAACGATATAGATTCTAAGGCCCACTTACGTTACCTATGGACTAACTCGAGGTTATAAAGTTAAATTGCTTTTTAAGTTAACGTTATAATCTCGAATTAGTTAATAGGTAATGGTACCTACCAGTGGGCCTAAGACGATTTTCATACACGATTAAACGCAGCGGTACGCTAACACGATACATCATCGATGAAATCGCAAAATTACCGATTTCTGATGCTAAAAGTATCATATATAATGGTATTTTAAAATCTGGTAGCTTACGTTTCGACATAATTAAGCAAAATAAATAAGCTTGTCTGTCCATTTTAATGGGCTTACAGTTTGATTGATCGCAGTTGCTTGTATTAACATAATTATTATTTAAGATTAACGCTTCATCTTGTATTTAATACCTTGCTAATGAGGTAAGCTTTTGAGTCCCGACAATAATTTAATGTTGAAAAAATTTACTATTCAACGCCTCTTATCTGTTATCACTGAGTAAACAGAGGTGTACAAAGTTCGCCTACACACACTGCTATTATCACTCAAATCATTTCGCTGCGAAATATATCGATTTGATTAGTTCCAAAAAAAATGTCGTTGGTCACGCTTTTTTCTTAAGCGGGCATGGCTGGTGGTGTACCGTGTACACTCACTTTTCGCCGACGATGTTAGGTCTAAATATAATAACAACGAACCTATTTTCATTATACCGGGCACAATTGCACATTTTTTTTTTTTTTAAATAGCCCCACACTAGGATTTATTCCTGTATCGTGGGTGCGTTTACAAACATGAAAATTCACACACAAATACCCAGACCGGAACAAATAATTGTGGATCACACAAAGATTTGTCCCGTGCGGGAATCGAACCCGCGACTATTAAACACAGTGGGCGGAGCGGCTTAAGCTCTTAACCACTGCGCTAAATCGTCCGTCATTCCTGACAATGTAATTTCTTTTCGATAGACAAAAGCACACTTGTCCGATCTAGGATTCGTAGTTAGGACTTCATAATCGCTTCTTGCTTTGTACAACACTAGACCAACGATGCAGTAATTTGTTAATTATAGTAAATATTTGCATACGCATATAAGAATTTCGCAATTGCAAATATTACACGCAAATATACGAGTTATAATTATTATTAGCCTTGTGAAATTTATTTATAAACAAATCAATTTATATTCATTTTATTTAAATATTTATACAATTTATGAGTCGATCATATAAATTTTGGATGCATAGAATTGAAAAAAAAAATACGCAACATATAATTTCATCAAGACCAAAAAGGAGGAGGTTCTATGTTCGGTTGTATGTATGCTTTTTTTTATGTATGTTTAGCGATATTTCCGTCAATTGTGGACCGATCTTGATATTTTTTTTTGCATTGGGTTCAGTATATCTCCAAGGTGGTCCCATATTAATTTTATTGACATTGGACCTTGGACTTAGAAGATACACCAGGGAACTCCTTAACGACAAACAATAGGCATGTGTAAATTGAGATATTATGGGTATTACGTCAAGCCTATAGGTACCCTACTATAGAATAATTCACTGGTCACTTAAAATTGTAAAATAAAAATCTTTTATAAAAAAAGGTAAACCGACTTCAAAAAGCAAAAAAATAAATATTTGAAGTCGGTGCCAAGTAACCGACTGCACCAACCAGCACCGACTTCAAATATTTATTTTTTTGCTTTCTGAAGTCGGTTTACCTTTTTTTATAAAAGATTTTTGATGATTTTATCACATGAATGGCGACAAGGTCACTCATTAATATGATTTCTATGGGTTTAACCAACGATGTCTCACCTTATATCATGTTCTGACCCAACTCCTGCATGCAGCAGGACTTGATGACTGCCTTTCACAGTGCAGTCAATGTGGCCGCGTTCTAAGCAAATAATTACAGCACATTTGTTGTCAAAACGCTATAAAGAAAAATATCCCGAAAGTAATTTGTTGTAGTTTTAGAAAATCTATCCGTCTATCTTTATCATCACGCCAAATCCCTTACGAGGTAGGCAGAGAGTACAGAGTTTGAACAGGTTCTTTCCTTACATACCTCTCAGGCTTCCTCTACTGTCATGGTTCGTCTCATACACGCTCGCCAGTTACGGAGACTCCTGACTTGTCCTTCAGATAAGACCCGGTCTATTTGGAAATAATTTATGATAAAAGACCTCCTTATAAGTCAATTGGCGCAAGGTACAACTGGCGATCATAGGATTAAGATAAGGTCAGACAAACCAGTTTTTAAGGTTTTCCTATCGAAAGAATCTCAGGCGTGGACTGGATTCCAGACATTATGGCAATAGACCCGCTCTTCGAATTGTTACCTAACATCGTTGGTGAACTGTGAGTACAAACAGTACAGTTTTCCAACAAACTTTCAGAATCCATCAGCACCTATCAGCCATAAGTCAAAAAATAATCTGATTCTCCGTTGTTACAGAAACAATACTGCAACGTCCGTTCCGAAATCTGCTGCAGAATCGAAACTTCCTCACTTGCGGGCGCTGGAAGCCTCCAAGGCAGCCTCGGAGTCGGTTCAGCCACTTTCTCTAGCCAAGGCTCCAACCTATTCTCTGGATCCACCACACCCAGCTTTGGTTCTGGATACAGCAGCCAAACTACTGGAAGCGGCTTCACTAACAAAGGCTTTGGCGCAACAGGTTTTGCGTCCACCTTCAAAGGCTCCAACGCTGGCGCCAGCTTTGGGTCTCCATTGACTCCACCTCGCTTCGGAACAACACAATCGAACTTCATAGAAACAGACTCTTTCTCAGCTGGTAGCGATGCAGCTGGTGTTTTCCGCCCAGGCGCGAGTGGTTTAAAACCAGGCGTTCCTTACCTACCTCCAGTTGATTCGTATCCAGGTGGATCCAGTGTAGTTTCCACGGGAATCCCGTCGACTTTTGTCACTACGCCTCGTCCGTTCTCTACCCCACGACCTGTGACTACCCCAAGACCATTCAGCACTGTTAAACCTACCTACCTACCGCCGGTGCCATCAACTTCGGCTCCTGAATACTTGCCTCCTATTGATACAATTACTGCTCAAGAGTCAAGGCCTGAATACACAAAAGGAGGGCTGCTGCTGGAAGAGACCCTCCCTCAACCCCCAAGGTTCTCACCACCTGGCCCTAGCCCTAGTAAGTATAGGTTTCCTAGCTTAGACTTAGCATCTTAATAAAAAATGTAGTATCCACGATGAAAGTAATAACGCCGCTTGCCATTAATTATAGCTGAAAACACCACCGTACCACACTACAAAAAGCAATTAAAGATTTACAAAAAATTATTTGAAATTTATATTAATATTTATTTATATATATATTTTTGAATATTTGAAGTATCAGGTTCCCATAGCAGAAGACCAAGAACTTTTAAAACATTTACACGAAAGAGTGGAATATATTAGAATGCTTTAATTTCTATGTAACTCATTCCCTACTTCTTCTTATGCCTTGTTCTTCCACTCTCCTGTTTGTTTGTACATGTGTTCTTTAAAATCATAAACTCATTAACATCATTTTGTTTAAACTCTAATTTTTATTTAGTCACAAAACTATACAAGTATCAAAGCCACTTATTCCCAGTTCATGCGAGGTTGCACGACCTAATTTATTTAAGTTCCACTCTCAGATTCCATTAGATAGACTCTAAACACTTTTAAACATTTGGTTCACGTTCGTAACTAGAATATCGTTATCAACTCTATTTCTACCGTGCTCTAAACCTTTTCCAATCCTCAGGTGAAATCCCCGCGGGCTGCGCCGCCGCTTTAAAATGCACACCAATCGAATTCTGTACCGCGGAGGGCGTGATGTCCAACACCAGTGTGATCTTGACTAGAGAACAAGAGGCTTATAGAGTTCCTCTTACGGTAAGTCTTTAAGACTTGAATGAGAGAAGAGAGAGAAGTATATTAAATCGTAACCTAGTGCAATCTAGAGCATCAGCTAGTATTGGATCATTTCAGAATTATTTATAGCATGCTAATTTTCGTTCTAATTTCAACATCATAAGCTGAATGATGTCCACTATAAGACAAAGGCCTCCTATGAAGTTTTCCAGTGCGGCTGTGTACTGTCCGCTACAGTATACATTCTTGTATATACTATACGGTCCAGCTTTTACACACGATCTTTTCTAGGCCATCAGTCCATTCTCGATTAGCAATTAGCAAATCAAATGGATTTGCGAAATTCCTTAAATATATCATTTCATAGCGTTACTTTGTTAGTTAGCATGCTATATCGTACATTGTGCCACCTCCGCTTGGGAATATAAGCGTGATGGATATTTACGACCTAACATGCAAAGCTGGTCGTCATGGCGATCCTTTACCCTGCAATAGACCTTCAACAAAAAAGAGATAATTCTATGCTTTGTTCGGTATTATTTTATCACATTTGCTTATAATATCTTCTATTCCAATGCAAAACAAAGATTTTTTCTTTGTATCTGGAGTCACTTTTTCTATATTAGGTATATACATTCTTAACAGGATTGCAAAGACCTCGAAACAGGAAGAATCGGAAAATGCTGCAGAGATCCATTCTACACCGATCCCTGGCCGACTAACCAGCTTGGCAAGTGGGTGCCTGGTGTCTTCGGAGGCAATGATGGCAAATACATACCAGACAGCAAAGTCAGTTCAAACAACCCTCGCCCTCAAGTCACTTTGAGGCCAGACACCACTGGATCTGTTATTCGTAATAATTTCCTGTAAGTACTTAATTAATAACTTAGACCCACCGCGTACTTAGACCCGACTACCGTACATTGTTCTCCTATAACCCATAACAAAATTTAAATAGATAATTAGGAATAAAAATATTGTAACCGTGGAGTTGCTCCGTTCTTCTCCACATAAGTGGCATTCGGAAGTAGTGGTACTCTTTGTTACTTTTCTGACGATTCATAAATACTGTAGTGGCTTACATGAATAAAATATATTCTTATTCTATCTATATCATCACACCAAATCCCTTGCGGGGAAAGCAGAGAGTACAGAGTTCCAATAGGTTCTTTCCTTACATACCTCTCTGACTTCCCCCACTGTCATAGTTCGTCTCATACACGCTTGCCAGTTACGGAAACTCTTGACTTGTCCTTCAGATACGTCTCGGGCTATTTGGTCATGGTAAGATAATCTAGGTCTTCCCCGGTACCTACATCCTTCCACTTTCGCATTGTATATCTGTTTTGTCATACTTTATTCTGACATTCTTCTCTATATCCTTATTCTTGGGTAAAAAATTAAAAAAGGGAATCGGGTTCAGTAAGAATCTTTCTCTGTTTGGTTAATAAATCAGCTTACACTGTCTCATTGCTACGCTATATCTCTCACAAATCGAATCGAAGAATAGTTCATAACCCAGAAAGTGAAACCAGTGCAATCCGGTGGTCCTTCAACCCAATAACAGGGCTCTTTTAATTCGAAACGGACCAGACCAAAGATAATAAAAAAATACTTTTTCAATTATCTGTAAGCCACGTCAAGAGTCTCCATAACCGTCGAGCATGTATGAGACGAACTATGATAGTGGAGGAAACCAGAGTCTGTAAGGAAAGAACCTTTTGGAACTCTGTACTCTCTGCCTACCCCGCAAGGGATCTGGCGTGATGATATAGATAGATAGATAGATTTTATACCAAGTTTAAAACTAAAACGTGTTAATTATAAGTATCTTCTTTACCTACGGTACCTAAATAGAATTCACGGTTAATAAGTTTTGTGTCTGGTCTAGCTGACTCATAATTGAAATTCAGGTTTTTCAGAAACAATCTTAATTAGGATGATACTATATTAATAAAATTATGACTAATACAGAATTAAATCCGGTTTCGCACACAAAAACATTATTTTACATCAACTAGATGTTTAAAAAGGTTGTTAAACAAGAATACTTAATCAAGGCTTTTCAATCAAAACTTGACAGGTATGATTATACAATCAGAAATAATCAATGAGGATTTTTAATCAAGTATTTTTATCAATACTACTCAATCAAAGCAAGGCTTTGGTTATGTATTATACTATTTCACTACAGGCGAAGGCCTTCTCGAAAGATATAGGTCACCACGCAGACCCAGTGCGGTGCGTTGGAGACAGGTTTGTGGATTCCTGTTGGTGATACTTCTTGTTGAAACTTGCATTCCGATCTGATAGTTTGACTGGTAGGGTAAACTTAAAAACAGACAAATGACAAGCTGTCAGTATCTCTGTAGGATTTATCACTATCACTATAAAACAAAGCCCCTATACAACAAATCCACTATAAAACAAAGTCTGTATGAACGTGATAAACTCTGCTAAAACTACCGAGCGGATTTTCACACGTTTTTAACGAATGGACGGAGTGATTCAAGGGGAAGTTTTATGTGTAAATTTCACCGGTGGGTCGCTAGTACAAAATAAAATTGATTTGAGAACAGTCGTTACACCCAGGCTCGCATAACTCTTGGACCAAGTCGACCGTTGTACGCTGTTGGCCAAGGGCAAGTTACAGTTTTACCAGACAAGAGGGCAATATGCTTCAGCCGGGAGAGTAGGATGGCACCTAGCTCAAGGGCGCCTCAAGGAGGGTTTGAGGTGTAGGAGGTAGGAGATAGGGAAGAACATGAACTAGGTATCTCGCCGTGGTGCATCAGCCCACGGGCAAGGGATTCTTTGACCTCGCCGGTAAGGTTTGATTCGCGTTATCTGTCTAACCAGACCACCCTTTTCAGGCCCCCAACAACTCCAACGGTACCATTTGGACCCAGCACCATTACTCCAGGGTTCCCAAATACCACACCAGGGTCATTCATCCAACAGAATCAGTACGGGAAGGGTTCTTACGAGCAAGGAGGTAGAGGCACCATAGAAGTTGGAGGCCAAGGTCAAGTCCCTGTTGTCGGCCAAGGTCAATATGGACAAGGTTAGTTTAAATTTATAATAATAATAATCCAGCTAGTACTTTCCCACTGCTCCGCTCAGTCCTTCTAGAAAAAAATCGACGTGAGAGAGAGTCATACGCTACCACGCGGACTTAATGTGCTACGGTGGAGATAGGTTTGTGGCCACCTGTTGATGGAACTTATCAAACCGCCCATCAGGGGTTCCAACTCGGTACAACGACTACCACATTAGGTGGTAACCGGGACCAAAAGCTTAACGTGCCTCCCGAAGTACGGAGATGTTCCCATATGAAAATGTCACAAACTGTCACCCATCTTAGAGTGACGGAGTCGAAGTCCACTTATGCGCTACTGATGCTGATTAACGTTTATAATACCGCGGTCTCTCAACACTACCCAAGCCACTGCAGGGTTAATAGTAAATAAATCGTTTGATCACTGACATAGCATTCAGAATTGCTATACTTAAGTGGCAGTGGGCGGGGCACATCGCCCGTAGAACTGACGGTCGTTGGGGCAGAAAGGTTCTCGAGTAGCGACCACTTACCGGAAGACGTGGAGTGGGCAGGCCCCCTACAAGATAGACCGATGGCTTGGTGAAGGTCACAGGTAGAAGTTGGAAGAGTACAGCACAAAGCCGGCCGTTGTGGCGGTCTTTAGGGGAGGCCTTTGTCCTGCAGCGGTCGTCTTTTGACTGAACAGGGGAGGAAATCATTGGTTATGAGTTTGATTTTTTATTCTCATCTTGTATAGGTATGTGTAAGAAGCTGACCTAATGCCAAGGTCTTGGCAATATCCATTAACAAGTTCCTCTGTATTTTAGGTAATCAAGGACAATACGCGCAAGGCAGTCAGTTCTCACAGACCACTTCTCAATTTGGCCAAGGGCAAACCGGTGGATCTAAGGGTATCGGACAGACACAGGGAGTTGGAACTTACACACAAGGCGGTAGAGGTCAAATTACCTCCTTTGGACAGGTAAGATACCTGGCAAAATATATAGATTATATTTTTGTTATTACTAAAACAATATTACTAATAAATAGCTTGATCCAGTGGCGCACTGGTAAGAACTTAATCCGCTCCGCCCAATAGATGGAGTAGCCACACAGGACAAATATTTGTGTGACCCACAAATGTTTGCTTCGGTCTGGGTGTATGTGCATGTAAGTTTCATGTTAGTAAACGCACCAACGACACAGGAATTACTCATAGAGTGGGATTATATTTTTGTGAAAAAAGATACGTAACCGTAAACATTGAAATATCGACGTTTAACTATTATAACGTTTATATTTATTTTTCATAGGGTCAAACAGTCTCCCAAGGTCAAGGAACCCTCGTAACTCAAGGTGTTGGTACCCGCGTCACCCAAGGCACAGGCCAAATCATCCGCCAAGGTGGCGGCCAAATTTCGACGCAAGGAGGAGGCAAAGTTTTTACCCAAGGAGGTGGATTCGAGACATCTAGAGGCCAAACTGTCACTCAAGGAGGTGGTGTTCGAGTGATCACTGGCCAAGGACAGGGTGTTACCCAAGGCGTAGGTCAAGGTGTCGTGCAAGGGTTTGGAGAGACAGTAACTCAAGGCCAGGGATCTGGTGTCAGGCAAGGTGTTGGCTTTGGAGTAACACAAGGACAAGGTTTTGGAGTGTCTAGAGGACAGGGCGCATTCGTCACCCAAGGTACTGGAGTAACCGGTGGCACCGGACAAGTTGTAAGCCAAGGTGCTGGTTTTGGAGTAAGCAAAGAGCAAGGAGCGATTGTCAGCCAAGGTCAAGGTCAAATTGTGAGCCAAGGGCAAGGATTTGGTGTGATAACCGGACAAGGTCAGGGCGTTAGGCAAGGAGTTGGTGTGATAACTGGACAAGGACAAGGTGTCAGCCAAGGTCAAGGATTTGGTGTAACCCAAGGTCAAGGATTTGGTGTTACCCAAGGTCAAGGATTTGGTGTTACCCAAGGTCAAGGATTTGGTGTAAGCCAAGGTCAAGGATTTGGTGTAAGCCAAGGTCAAGGTCAGGGAGTAAGACAAGGAGTGGGTGTGATAACTGGACAAGGACAAGGTGTGAGCCAAGGTCAAGGATTTGGTGTACTTACCGGCCAAGGGCAAGGAATTAGCCAAGGACAAGGTTTTGGCATAAGCCAAGGTCAAGGTCAGGGCGTGAGACAAGGCCAAGGAGTCGGTGTCATAACCGGCCAAGGACAAGGTGTTAGCCAAGGATTCGGCTTCGGCGTATCTGGAGGCCAAGGCGCAATTATTAGACAAGGTCAGGGAATATCAGGAGGCCAAGGCCAGATCGTATCCCAAGGACAAGGCGTTGGAATCAACCAAGGATTCGGCTACGGCGTTTCACAAGGCCAGGGTCAGGGTATCATCCGAGGAACTGGACAGACCTTAATCCAAGGTCAGGGACAGAAGTTGACGCAAGGTTTTGGAACTGGAGTGAAGACTGGTGGAGGATATTCCATTATCCAAGGCGATGGAGCAGGAGTAGAGAATGACTACAGCGAGTCTGTGCGGAGAGTCTTCCTGCAAAGATACACCGGATCTGGACAATGCGGTATTTTGAATGTAAGTATCTTTTGCTTTTCTATGTGTTTATTTCACCAGGCTAGATCTCTTGCGGTATAGGATAAGAGATCAGAGTTCTAACACGTTCTTCCCTAACAGACCTCTATAGCCATCTGTCTATATCATCAGACCAGATCCCTTGCGCGATAAGCAAAGAGTTCATAGTTCCAAACGTTCTTGCCTTACAGACCTCACTCGCTTTCACTCTCATAGTTCTTCCGATACACGCTCGCCGTTTACGGAGACTCTTGATTTGCCCTTCAAATAAGACATGGTCGATTTGATCACGGTATGATGGTCTAAGTTTTCCCCAGTTCATGCTTCCACTTTCACCTTGTATATCTGTTTTGTCATTCTTTCGTCAATTTATTTTTTAAGACAGACAATAATGAATCGGTTAATACTGTCTTACATACATGTGTACTTGACATAGGTCTTACAAATCGATATGATAGAGATTAGATCATACTTCAGCACGCGGAGCCAGTGCGATGCGGCAGAGGCAGGTTTGTGGACACCTGCTGTTGGAGAGTATCAAGCCTATAAAGCACCCAACTTAGGTAACCGTAACCACATTAAGTGGTAGCCAGGACCAACGCTTTAATGTGCCTTCCGTGATACGGAGACACTGACCGCATTTATTTGAGATCATCAAAAACCACAGATATTTATTAATTTTTATGTTTGGCAATTAGTATTTAACGATAAACAGGTTTCGCGAGTGTTAAAATACTTGACGTACACAATTTGATAAGTTAGCATTCGCACGGATGATTTTTCACGCGATTTTGAAGCGCCTGTAAACGCTTTAAAATATGTACCGTTAACCATTTGAATTATTCCGCTTTTCAATCGGCGTTATAAATCGATCACTAAACTAAGTCGGTGTTTCAGGTTCATCTAAAATATCGATTATTTGACTTGAAAGAATCAATTATTTGATTAATCTTTTTTAAATTGATAAACCTAGCGCCAACGTGTATGTTCGTTTGTTATACCTTGCCATATCCCGAGATCGCTCGCCACGGCTCGGCTCACTTCTTGACAGTATGACTTTGCACCCTTCAGCGGATGATGACACAAAGATTTATCCCGTATGAGGATTAAGTTCGCCAGTAACCAATACAGAGGACCAAACGTAGTAGTAATGAGCAAATTGATGACAAAAACAACGATAAAAATTGTATCGATGTAGAAAAACAGAAAAACGTAAATCGCAGAGAAACAAAAAGTATTTATACCAAAATAAAATATTATTCATAACTTTGGTGAGTAAAAAATTAAACAATATCTTAAATATTGATTAGTTAGATTGAATGATGAAAAAATATCGACACTAAATTTGATAATAGAAATATCAAAATTAAATATATACGGTGTATATTTAGTCGTCCTGGATCGAAAACAGGTCATATGTCCATTACCTTCTGTTCACTGATACTTAAAAATAATTAAAAAAAGAACATTTCAATAAGTAACATCTTGATAAGAATACTAATTGAGTGCATTAAAAAAAATAACTTTTGACCTGTGCCAAGCGCAATATGACGTTGAAGGGCGGCACGGCTCGTCAGCAGACCTGTAAAAACCTTCGATATTCCGGATTTTATTTCCTAGTTATGATATAGAGATGGGTTTTTAGGTAGATATTACTTATTGAAATGTTCTTTTTATTCATTTTTCTATAACCACTGAGCAGGAGGATTTGAATACATCACTTGGATTTCGATCCAGGACGACTAAACGACGACGATTCTATGAAGAATATGGATATGTTTATATGTCGATATATGTTGCCCATCACTAGACCAAACTATCGAGATCCGACTAGAAACATCAATAAATTACTTCAAGATAATATCAATGAAATAATAAAATTTCCATCCGTGTGTAGATTATACACTTGATTAAAATTTATAACTAATCTAATCGTAAACTAAAAACGCCATCTGTATGATAATTCAAGTGAAGAAAGACATCTATATTTATATATAAAAATCAATTGCCTTGCGTTAGTCTCGTAAAACTTAATAATGGCTCGACCGATTTAAATATTGTTTTTTGTATTATTCTCCTCATTTCTGGGAAAATTGAAATTAGGAAAACCCCTATAGCAGTGATAGCCTAGTTGTTAGGCCGTTGGACTACAAAGTCAGAAGTCTCGGGTTCAAACCCAGGCACGCACCTATGTCTTTTCAAAGCATGTGCGTATTAAAAATTAACCATCACTTGCTTTAACAGTAAATGAAAGGATCGTAAAGAAACCTGCATGCCCTCGAGTTTCTCGAAGGTGTGTGAAATTCGCCAACCCGCATTGGGCCAGCGTGGTAGACTATGGCCTAAAAGCCTCTCAGTTAAAGAGTAGGCCCGTGCCCAACAGTGGGATAGTTTCTTAACAGGGCTAATATTATTATATTTATTATTATTATTAGAAAAACCCAAATCGAAAACATTTAAATTGATTATTTCGGATTTTGACAATCGCTTATGAATACAATCAAATCAATTTTAGGTGGTACAGTTAGCGACGTAAGTCGTGAACATTCTCAGTATTTCTAAACGTTAATACTCTTCATTATAAAAACTTTGTTTAACATTGTCAACGCCCGACATAGCAACATAGACATAACAACGGGTTTTGGAGTAGAGACCAGGAACTGGCAAACGCAGTGTGGGACACCCCCTGCGAGATGGAGTGGCGACATACGTCGGATAGCCGGCAGGAACTGGACGCATAAAGCCGACGATCGGGCTCTGTGGCACACATTAAAAGAGGCCTATGTCCAGCAGTGGACTGATTTGGGCTGGTAATGATGATGATGCAAAACAAAAGTGTACAACCGGTTCGATAATCTGAGAATGTTGAACGACTTATGTTGCTGTCCGTACGAAGGTCACTGGGTTGTCTTCTTTATTGTAACTTTGTTTGATTGCGGTCTAGTGGTAAATACCGCGCGTAGCGATCACGAGGACCTATGTTGGAATCGTGGTTGGGATAATATGTAATTTCTCTATAGAAAATCTAATGTGAATCCGGATTCTGAAATTGTTACCAGTATAATCGCTCCCCATCTAATAGATGGTCGACGAAAAGTAGGTGTGCAAAGTACACCTTTGTCACCACAACTTGCGGAATATAGGCGCGAATCACATCTTATCCGATCTGGGATCGAACACCTCGTGATTTTGATCAAAACTTAAGGTCTCTAGACCATAACTTCCCAAAGTATGAGTAGCGACCCACTGCGGGGTCGCGAATATTGGATGGGCCCTGAAAAATAGGACGATGCGAACGTCCCCGCTAACGGACGGGTGACTGCTGGGCCCCAAGTCTGCTATTTTTACGAGATTTGTAATTATGACATGCTATAACATTCGTTCCTTTACAATTATGCCTAAAGTCGGTAATATACTAAATTTTTTATGGTCTAATAACAAATACCGAAAAATGTTTCCAGTGGTACGCCTATGGAAATTATAAGGACACCATTAGATTAATTGATTATCAAAACTGTCAAAATCAACAATTTTCATGAAGTCAAGGAACGACAATTTTACTAAAATTGCAATAGCAGGCTTAGTGATCTGAATAAGTTACTAAGAAAATGAGTTTCAAACGCAAGCAGTTAACGAAATTTTGGCTCTCAGTTGCTCACAACTATCCTACTGTTAGATGAAGCTATGAAAGCCGTCCTCTTCAATACCGCATAATTATGTTAGGCGGGATTTGAGCTATGGTTAATATTAAAACTAAATACCGAAATAAATTGGACGTAACTAACTCATTGATATTTAAAGTAACTAAAATTTAAGTGGATGCTTAAACTATAATGACAAAAAAATAAGAAACAAATTCATCTTTATCTATAACCTCACGCCAGATCCCTTGCAGTGTAGGCAGAGAGTACAGAGTTCCAACAGGTTCTTTCCTTACATACCTCTCTGGCTTCCTCGACTCTCATAGTTCGTCTCATACACGCTCGCCGGTTACGGAGACTCTTGACTTTTCCATCAGATAACACTCGGTTTATTTGGTCGTGGTAAGATAGTCTAGGTCTTCCCCGGTACCTGCATCCTTCCACTTTCACATTGTATATCTGTTTTGTCATTCTTTCCTCTGGCATTCTTTCTATATGCCCGAACCAACGGAGCATGCCCTTTCTCATCTTTACAGCGATACTATCTTTCATACCTACTCGCTGTCTTACTATGCTGTTGCTAATGCGGTCGGTTAGCTTCACTCCGCACATCTTCCGCAGAGCTCGCATTTCTACCGCATTTATTCTACTTTCATTCTCCTTCTTACATACCCAGCTCTCGCTACCATATAACAGCGTTGGGACAAGAACTCCGTTATGCATGGCCAGCTGCGCCATCTTTATTATTTTAAAATAAGTGGGTCGCGGTGTAGTCAAGTTTGGGAACCATTGCTCTAGACCAACGGATATTCCTCGCGAAAGATCGCTTAGTGCTGTCCAATTAACAAGTTAATTAAACGAAGTGGTTATTTAGTAACAGTTATGGACGTACAAACAGGTTAATTTTGAAACTCATAGTAGCTATGACATTTGGTTAAGATGGTCTTGTGATTAGGAAATAGCAATCTTCATTTTAATTAAAACCCGTTTTGTGGTATCAGATTTTAATTGACTATTTGTGCAATGAGAATTCGAGGGGAGGTCGCAATTATAAGCGATTCGATATCGACGTATTCTTAACGATTAACCCGGTTAAGGACCTACCACGAACCTTTATTGATCGGGAGAGTGACAGTGATGCAATTACTTTACATGAGAATAATAAGGGACGAATATATGAGTGTGCGCTCGGAAATTAACGACGTATGCGCAAAAACGAATTTTATCATTTTCTAAAAGAACTTCACTATGAAATAAAAAACTGTTTTACGTGGACTTAGCTTCAATTATTTTCTATGTTTTTAAGTAAATTCTATTGATTAATTCTTAATCATTTCGCGTTGGAATCAGAAAATGTAAAGCAATAGAGGTAATAGATTTTACTCATCGAAAAATTTCATTTTATCGTGTATTCCTTTTATCAGATTCTAAAATATACAGTCAAAAATCAAATTTCTAAATATTAAGTCTCTAATCCTTATACTTTTTGAATGTCATGGAGTACAAAAAAATACCGGTGTATTTTCACGGTGACCCCTTAAGTAAGGTATACAATTTATTGTTTTGTAGTCTCGCGATATTCCTGGAATACATTATAAACCTCTCTATGCATTTATATCATCACGTCAGATCCCTTGCAGGGTAGCCAGAGAGTACAGAGTTCAAACAGGCTTCCTCCAATCTGATAGTTCGTCTCATACACGCTCGTAGGTTTCTGACATTCTTGATAACTTCATAGTCTTTAAATATTCCACTGGGGTTAATAGGGGTCTTTTCCATTCAACTATAAGCGTCCCACTGTTGGGCAAAGCCAATTGATATTGCTTCTGTTTAGTTCTATTTTTAGCATAGGAAAATTTTAATTTACCGTAAATAATTGTATTTTTATAATCATTCACATTTAAATCGTTATATACCGATTAATCATAAATAATAATAGATGTAATAATCATAAACCGTAATTTAAATACCGTACACTAGATCGACATTTTTTTTTATAATAAAAAAAATGTCGATCGTAAATTCTGCTGTTTAATTGCATTATGTTTTAAAGTATTATTGAAATGAATTATTGTTATTGGAAGCCAGTGTCTGTCAGCAAAGAACCTGTTGGTACCCTGTACTCTCTGCCTACCCCGCAAAGGATCTGGCGTTATGACATATATGGATCTTTATTTATAAAATTCCGTTGTGCGTTGTTCATAATTCTACTCTACCTAAACGGCTTGATGGATTTTAATGTTTTTTTTTCGTACTTATGGGCATTTTTTCGTACTTACCTAGATAGTTTTAGTTAGACCCGGTAGCTGTGCTCGACCAATTGCGAAGCCGCGGGGAACTGCTAGTTTCGCATTGATTCAATGTAATAATAATATCAGCCTATACTGTCCAATGCTAGGCAAAGGCCTCCTCTCACAAATCGAGGTGAAAGAGATTAGGCCATACTCCAGCACGCGGACCCAGTGCGGTCGAGGCAGGTCTGTGGCCACCTACTGTTGGAACTTATCAAGTCGCCTACAATTCCTCCAACTGGGCTTAACGATTTCATAGTATGTAGTAACCGGTCCCAACAGAGACGCTCGAATATGAAAATGCTACAAACGGTCACCAATTTCAGGCCGACCGAGCCGAACGTTGCTTAACCTTGGTGATGCGTAAACCACGGTCGTATGGTGCTACAAGCGCCTTAATTCGGTGTAGTTTCGTAATAAATTCGGCATATCTATATGACATAATATGACGTGTGTTAGGGTCAGTACTGTGACCTATGGAGGTTACGAACCGTTTGAGGTCAACATTATGAGGACTCACAACTTGTAAGGTCGAATGATTGTAAAGATATGTTAATTAGTGAAAGTATGTTTTAGAGGAATAGGGCATAAAACCACATTCTTTGTGTAATGGCGGAATGCGTATTATATCTAGTAAAAAAACACCTGTCATTGTTACTGTACTAATAATACAACACCGTCACGCCTATATTTCCCAAGCGGGGGTGGCAGAGGTGTACTGAGTCCCACTTTTCGTCGACGATGTTAGGTCCCATGTTATAGGGAGCACAATCCCAGACTCCGGATTTATACTAGGGAATTTCCGTTAGAAAAACTTCATTTTTCCGACCTAGGATTTGAACACAGGACCTCGTGATCACCAAACGATGCGCTTTCCCACTAGACCAACGAGGAAGTTCGTCCCAACCAAGCAGGCTTAAAAAAGGATAAATTAATCAACCTGTGCGAATCTGCTCGGTAAAGGCCTTCTCTCAGAAATCCAGAGCCAGTACAATGCGGTGAAGGCAGGTTTGTGGCCATCTGCAACTTATCAAGCTGATAAGGCTTAACGACTACCGTATTAAGTGACAGCCAGGTCTCACATAAGGCTAGAGGTCTGCTATTTGGTAGTAGGTGGTTCGCGAGAAGATTCACGTTATAGGGATTATCTGCCTAAGTAGCACAGCTGCTGCTTAAAGAAAGAAGTAACTGCGCTTTTCCAGCTTTAAGCTGTACTACATCTATATGAGTATAGGTTGCATAGTAGAAGCTTTACACCATTACCTCTCTCGTATAACACAATGTCATTGATATAAAACTATTTTTCGGATTTTATCTTGGTTTATTTTTGAGTTTTAAATTTCCGACGTTTCGAGTACTTTGCAGCACCTATGGTCACACAAATTACTTAGGTGTTAGACGTCCAATCTTAATTAGTTTTGTTGGTCCAATCTACGCAGCATCATAAGAACATTGTTATTGGTTAAGTAATTAAAACCGACTGCCCAAAAAGGGTAATTAAAGTTATATATACATCTGGAAAGCTACTACATAACTAGATCCACATAGTATTAATACGCTAGATCCCTTGCGGGGTAGGCAGAGAGTACAGACCATCTTACCATGACCAAATAGACTGCGGCTGAAGGGCAAGTCAAGAGTCTCCGTAACCGGCAAGCGCGTACAAGACGAACTATGAGAGTGGAGGAAGCCAGAGAGGTCATTGAGGTAATAACCTGTTGGAGCTCTGTACTCCACATAATTAGTCTACCATCATTATTACGTTTAGACGTCTACTGCAAGACAGGTGCCTAGTTTAGACCGTTGGACTGCAAAGTCAGAGGTCTCGGGTTCCAACCCAGGCATGCACATCTGTCTTTTCGAAAACATGTGCGTATTAAAAATTAACTATCACTTGATTCAACGATGAAGGAAAATATCGTAAGGAAACCTGCATGCCTAAGAATTTTTGGAAGGTGTGTCAAGTTCGCCAACCCGCACTGGGCCAGTGTGGTGGACTATGACCTAACCTAAACCCTTTTAGTTTGAGAGGAAGGCCGTGCCATAAGGTGGGACAGTTTCTTATTAGAGCTAATATTATTATCATTATGAGAAACTGCGATCACCAATCCAATCCATCATCTTAATTAACCATCCTCGTATTCTCCCAACAGCCTCAGAATCCGCTGGGTAACCACAAAGACCTAGAAGTCGACTTCGCAGAGATTCCCTGGCAAGCCATGGTCCTTCTCCAGACCAACAAAAGTCTTCTCTGCGGTGGTGTGATCACCAGACCCGATGTCGTGGTGACAACTGCAAGCTGCGTTGAAGGGTAAGATTTTCATTGAATGATGGAAGTAAATGAATAATGAAAAATGGTTGTGTAAATATCAGAAATTGTGAGAAATTTGAATGAACGAATGCGTCCACTTGATTAAGTAAATGGGAGTTAATGATGAAATGAATTAGTAAAACATGAGACTAAATGATGAAATCAACAAATAAGTGTGTGATTCATTGAATTAATCAGTGAAAATGTAAGCAATTAATCATTTCATAATAATGAAATGCCAGGTAAAGAATGAAGGAATAAGATAGAAATTAAATGTGAATGAAGGAGTAAATTAAAATTAGTGCTAATTGAATGATTCCTGGTAAGGCAAGTTACCTACTCACGGAATTGGAAAGTTCTTTATTATATGGTTCTACTACACTCCTATAAAAGCCATTTTGAGGCCATCAACACTGTTTCACCTAGGTTTCAAATTCAAATCTGCCTATGGTAGAACTATACCCCACCATACGCTTCTGTACTAACGACACAATCAAATTAATTCCCAAACCTCTTTCCCAACAGCCTGCAAGCCAAGAACGTGCTCATCAAAGGTGGAGAATGGAAACTTGGCATCGACGACGAACCCCTTCCATTCCAGATCGTCCAGGTCAAACACATCCTCAGACATCCATTCTACAAGGCTGGATCTTACAAATATGACGCCGCCATCCTAGTTTTGACTGAAAACCTTCGTTTGGCGAAGAACATCTGGCCTATTTGCCTTCCATCAGCCAGCGATACGTTGGATGCCTATTATAATGGAGCTGGAGAGTGTATCTTGACTGGTTGGGGCAAGCAGGTGTTGCAAGGTAAGATATATTTTTTTTAATGTTACTTCCCACCATCAAAGCTAGCACAGGCAGCAAAATTAATCTAAACAAAGTTTTGTCGACTGCTTCCATATAATTATAGCATGTATGCCGCCGTAACACTAAGAAGTAGATCAGGATCCGGGGACGCAACTACTATCGAGTTATCTCGATATCTTTCAAGAAAGTTAACTATCACACCATCTAATTATATTTTCCCCTAGGAATAAGGTTTACAAAACTTGTATACGGCCCATCATGACGTACGCTTGTGAGGTGTTCGGGCACGCCGCCCGCTCTCACATCGATAGACTCTGAACGGTACAATCCCGTTTCCTCCGCAAAGCCGTCGGAGCCCCGTGGTTCATACGGAATGTCGGTCTCCATTCCGATCTCGGTCTCGAACCTATTCGCGCTTTTATTAAAAAGGCGACAACCCGATATTTTGCGAACTCGTCCAATCATAGTACTCAACTCCCCACTCCTATCAGCCGCTACCGCCTTCCGCGGCAAGTTCTCACCGACCTTCCCGATGTTCTGACATCCCTTCTTTTGGATACAGATACCACACACAGGATCAGACACCGACCTCGCCGGCGAGGTCGAAGAATCCCTTGCCCGGCCGCCGGTGCCAAGCACCACAGCAAGACACCTAATATATGCCCTTCCCCATAACGCCTGCCCAAGCCGAAGCCATTCCTCCTTGCGGCGCCCTTGCCCTTCTGGCTCGAGCGTAGTGGTGGCACGCTCGCCCTCTTGTCCGGTGAAGCTGTAAAGGCCCCGCGGCCAACAGCGTAGGTCATTCACACACACACACCATCTAATTATTTCGACGATATAAGTAATTGAATTTGAGCAGCTCCGCAATCAGCAATTTTGTATATTTTATATTAAACATGTTATACGGACGACTTGATTAAGTGCTTAAGCCGCTCCGCCAACTGGATCGAGTACTCGCGAGTTCGATTCCCGCAAGCACAAATCTTTGTGTGATCCACAATTATTTGTTTCGGACTGGGTATTTGTGTATGTAAATTTTCATATGTGTAAACGCGCCCACGAAACGGGAATAAATCCTAGTGTGGGGCTATGTTTTAATATTAAAAAAAGAAACGAAAAAATAAAATCAAATTATCCGACTTAGGATTTGAACCAAAGACCTCGTGGTCTCCCATTATTCGTAATTAAACCAACGAGGCAGTCATTTTTACATCTTCATTATACAATTTCAAAATTTCAAGAGCCCTGAATCACGATTCGTGTTAACCAATGATCTATTTGACCCCTAATCTCAATAAAATTTATAACCTACATTAAGAAAAAAGAAACATTGGCGCCATTTTTAACTGTCAAATACGTAACGCCTGTGATTGGTAAAACCAGTATCGCGACCAACACAATACAACACTTCAGACAAAGAATATTAAACTTTAACACTTTGGAATAACGTACAATGAATATGTATATCTTAAAATGGTTGTTATGATAATGCGTAATTTTTTTTGCGGTTCAGACAGTGTTTGTGATACGAATGTGTATTTTATTTATTGAGCGTTAAAGATGCTTTATGTTTTGGGTGACCGCAAGTTGGTCTTAGCACATAGGTGACACTTTAATACGAAAGTCTTTTGATAATGATTGCATCAGAATAAATACCTCAATCATGTTACATCTTAATCCGAAATATATTAGATTCTCATGTCTTGTTTGTCTAGTAGTGAATAATGCGCCTAGCAATCACGAGAAACTAAGTTTGAATCCTAAATCGGGCAAAAAGTAGGTTTTCTATCAAAATATTCCCGGTATCAGTCTGGAATTGAACCCGATATATGGTAGACACGGTGTTTTTTATCATGGTCTATCTATCTATCTATATCATCACGCCAGCTCCCTCGCGGGGTAGGCAGAGAGTACAGAGTTCCAACAGGTTCTTTCCTTACATACCTCTCTGGCTTCCTCCACTCTCATAGTTCGTCTCATACACACTCGCCGGTTACGGAGACTCTTGACTTGCCCTTCAGCTAAGACACGGTCTATTTGGTCATGGTAAGATAGTCTAGGTCTTCCCCGGCACCTACATCCTTCCACTTACTTTATCATGGTAACAAGTAATATTATGATTTGAATTATGAGAATGGATGAAACTAGTGAGGTATGTAAGACTAGAACCTGTTGGAACTCTGTAAACTCAAAGTCAAATGATTTATTTCGTGTAAACGGGGTATTTACAGATGGTCATATTTACATTGTTTTTACTTTACTTATTTACCACCCTATCCTCTCTGCCTACCCGTAAGAGATCTAACATGATGATATACAAAGTGTAACATAATTAGCGCAAGACCTGAGATTAGATTGTTCTAAATCGGCAATTAAATCTATTCCAACTATTTATAAAGTTAGTTATTTTTTATTAAAGCAGTGATAGCCTAGTGGTTAGACCGTTGGACTGCAAAGTCTGAGGTCAAAATTAACTATCATTTGCTTTAACGGTGAAGGAAAACATCGTGGGGAAACCTGCATGCATAAGAGTTTCTCGAAGGTGTGTGAAGTTCGCCAACCCGCACTGGGCCAGCGTGGTGGACTATGGCCTAAACCCTCTCAGTTTGAGAGGAGGCCCGTGCCCAACGGTGGGGCAGTTTCTTAACAGGGCTAATATTAATATTATATTATTATGTAACTTTTGTTTTTTTTAATTTTCAAAAAGTGCTGTTACTCTTTCTTTTCGCTGTGTTAAAGAAAATTTAATAATTATTCAAAGCATTACGGCTATTTTAAATGTATTTATATTACACACCTCAATACGAATACAAAAGTTAATTAATTACTAAATTTTTATGATGAATTTGGGTACTAAAGAGCTTAACAAAATGGTAGAACACTTGAAATTGGGAGTTTGATTTACGTATTGAATTCGTAAAGCAATAATCTAATTGGGGTGTCTGAAGTCTAGCGTTGTTTATGTTACACGTTGTATAGATAAATGATTAGACTCTGAGTTTATTGGTGTACAAATTACACCACTACCAACCTCGCCAGGGATATGAGCGTTGCGATGTTTATTTTCGATGTGACAAGATTTCATAAACTCGATCGAGCATGTCAAAATATCTAAGAATCGAACCCCGGACGTTGCGCCACGCGTCGGGTCAGTTACTTAACATGTTACACATGGATTCTTGTATCCATACTACATAAATTGAGGACATTATTTGTCGAATCAATAAACTTCTCCATTTGACCCCGATACTCGAAGACAAAACGCTAACATTCGGAGCATAGAAATCTTAAAGGACATTTCATTTGATGACAGCGTCAGTTTCGATTTTGGCCGCGGGTCAAAAGACCCTTGTATGACTGTGGAATATAAATGATGTATGTATCTATATCATCACGCCAGATCCCTTCGAGAAACTCTTAGGCATGCAGGTTTCCCCACGATGTTTTCCTTCACCGTTAAAGCAAATGATAGTTAATTTTTAATACGCACATGCTTCCGAAAAGACAGAGGTGCGTGCCTGGGTTTGAATCCGAGACCTCAGACTTTGCAGTCCAACGGTCTAACCACTAGGCTATCACTGCTTTAATAAAAAATAACTAACTTTAAAAATAGTTGGAATCTATTTAATTGCGGATTTAGAACAATCTAATATATCATCATACTTTGTATATCATCATGTTAGATCTCTTACGGGTAGGCAGAGAGGATAGGGTGGTAAATAAGTAAAGTAAAAACAATGTAAGTATGACCATTTGTAAATACCCCGTTTTCACGAAATAAATCATTTGACTTTGAGTTTACAGAGTTCCAACAGGTTCTTTCCTTACATACCTCTCTGGCTTCCTCCACTCTCATAGTTTGTCTCATACACGGTTACCGAGACTCTTGATTTGATGTACTAAGTGTATTTTTGAGTAAAAGTAATTATTTCGACTTGTTTAAAAATACGGCTGTTAGACACCAGAAGCCGTGAAGCCACCTACTTGTGGCCACCCATGTGAGAAACCTATCACAAAGTGCTTGGGACTTAACATCGTCGACTAAAAGTTGGTGTTCACTGTACACCTCTACCACCCACGCTTAGGAAATATAGGCGTTGTCATAATTTCTATAACTTCCCACACTTTTCATTCAAAATTTCACGTTGTAATATTTTTTACATAGGATGGGTAGTGACAGTTTTAAGAGCCAAACGATTAATAACCGTCACTTCTATATTCCCCAAGTGAGAGTGCCAATGTTAGGTCCCATGTAATAGGGGACGAGCCTATTGCCATATACCGGGCACCATTCTAGACTCCGGACTAGTGGTGAAGTTTTCGTAAGAAAAATAAATTGTTCCTAACGATTAACATTTCATTCAATGTTGTTACGGCATAAAACCATAAGTATAGAAACTGGTCATGCCTCTTATTGGCATTCAATAAAGTATAATTATCTTTGACACTCACAACTGTCAGAGTACCCAACTTACATGAAAAATACTAAAACCAACGTAACCACGACTAGGAGGAATAATTGCTAAAGCGTTACTATTATTTTCAAAACAAAATTTCTCTGACTACTTTTTCTAGTATACGCTCGTAATATAAGTATCTTGCCCTCCAGATAAGACCGTGTTATCTGAAGGGCAAGTCAATAGTCTCCGTAACCGGCGAGCGTGTATGAGACGAACTATGAGAGTGGAGGAAGCCAGAGAGGTGTGTAAGGAAAGATCCTGCTGGAACTTTGCTGTTGGAACCCTGCAAGGGATCTGGTGTGATGATATAGATCTATCTATCTATTTATATCATCACGCCAGATCCCTTGCAGGGTAGGCAGAGAGCACAGAGTTTCAACCGGTTCTTTTCTTACATACCTCTCTAGCTTTTCCTTATTATCTATATAGATAATAAGTAAAAGCCGGGAACCAAACTCACGTCCATCGCTCACGAAGCCGTTAAACAGCTTTTTGCGAAGCGTCAAGTTACAAAATACTTACAAAACACATCGTAAAGGAAAGTACGAGTCAAGATGGTTCTTACTAGGTCATTGCCGGTCCGTAGGGGCAGCAAAAACGATTATAAGCGTAAAAAATATCTTAAATATTCAAAGCGATGAATGAAGGTGTTCGAATGGGTGACCTAGTGGTAAACCATCTATTATATGCAGATGACGGATTTTAATAGCGACAATAACCACTGATCTGCAAACACTAGTCACAGTTATGAGAGACGACTGCATGAACAATGGCTTACATTTGAATGTAAAGAAAACCAAGATTATAGTTTTTGAACGGGAAGAACCTGAAAGAATGCAAGGATTGTGGTTGGTAACGATGTGCTGGAGTAAGTGAATGAGTTTATATATACCCCGTAAGGGATCTGGCGTGATCTATCTATCTATATAATCACGCCAGATCCCTTGCGGGGTAGGCAGAGAGTACAGAGTTCCAACAGGTTCTTTTCTTACATTCCTCTCTGGCTTTCACTGTCATAGTTCGTCTCATACACGCCGGTAACGAAGACTCTTGACTTGCCACTCAGATAAGACTGTCTGTTTTGTTATAAAAATTCATTTATGAGTCATATCAGCTTATACATTTTTTTTTGTTTTGTTTTAAAAAATTAGCCCCACACTAGGATTTATTCCTGTGTCGTGGGTGCGTTTACAAACATGACAATTCACATACACAAATACCCAGACCAGAACAAATAGTTGTGGATCACACAAAGATTTGTCCCGTGCTTGAATCGAACCCGCGACTATTAAACACAGTGGGTGGAGAAGTATAAGCTCTTTACCACTGCGCTTAATCGTCCATCCCACTTTCCCACTGCTGGGCGAAAGCCTCTCACGAATCGACCACCACACGGATCCAGGGCAGTGCAGTGGAGGCAGGTTTGTGGTCTGCTGTTGGTACTTATCAAATCGCCTATAAGGCTTCCAACTTAACGACTACCATGTTACGTGATAGCTGAAACCAACTGCTTAACGTGCCTCCCGAAGCACGAGGACGTTTGAATAGGACAATGCCGCAAACGATCACCCATCTCAGACCGACCGAGCCGAGCTAAACCTTACCTGAAACACACACACTACGAACGCCTCTCGCGCTAATAATCAGTAGTTACAATATAGGTAATACGATTTGGGGAACTGAGACATGGTCGCTTACAATAGGCCTCATAAGAAAGCCCAAGATCACCCAAAGGGCAATGGAGAGAGCTAAGCTCGGAGTTACCCTGAGAGAATTAAAAACGACGGGACCCGTAGAAGGTCCATAGTCACTGACAGCATTTAGAATAGCTAAGTGGCAGTGTGCGGGGTACATCGCTCGTAGAACTGACAGCCGTTAGGACAAAACCATAGAGGTACCAAAATCATAGACAGAGCGTTTACAAGATTATATATTTGTACTGCTTACACTTATATCATGTCAGTGATAAGAAAAGGGACAAATCTATCGTTATCAGTTACACCCTTGTACATTTTGTGTTGATATTAATGACATAGGCGGATTTTAACATAGAGGTATTAAATCCTACCTCTATGGGTAGAACAGACGACAGCGAATAGTGACAGTGACAGAGTTAATAATAATATTTGACGGACGGCGTAATCCAGTGGTTAAGAGCTTAAGTCAATCCGTTCACTAGATCGAGTAGTCGCGGGTTCGATTCCCGCTCGGGGCCAATCTTTGTGTGACCCACAAATATTTGTATCGGTCTGGATGTGAATTTCATGTTTGTAAACGCACCCACGACACAGGAATAATTCCTAGTGTAGGGCTGGGTTTTTTTATTATTAATATCTAGCCGTTAGAGTCCCACAGCTAGGCAAAGGCCTCTACACTCTACTCTGTTTAAAGCAATCGAAGACCAATCACTCATAAAACATTCAGTTCGTACCGCCATCTCTTCCTGGCCCTGTCGCGTCTTTTAAAATTAGGAGGGACCCAGTTGGTTATTTTTTTAGCCCATGATGTATCTGGCACTGGCGACAGACAAGCCCAGCCCAACCTCATTTTAGCTTGGCGGATTTTTGACCAACACCAGGTATTAAAAAAATATATATAAATTCAAAAGTAACTCTGTCTGTCTGATTATCTGTTACCTTAGCCCCACACTAAGAATTCCTAGAGTGGGGCTTCGTTTTTTTTTTATTTAAATAAAAAAAGAAGTTCGAGTGGCGACCCCGTGTGACGTCCACTGCTGGACAAAGGCCCACCAAAGCTTGCCACGACCACCTGCTTTGTGCTCTAGGTTACCAGCTTCTACCTTCGACCTGCACCAGGTCATCAGACAGACTTGCCTGTGGGTTATTTTACAAATACCCACATAGCATATATTTCTCAGAAATATCAACAGTTTGGTTCGCACGTCAAATAATTAGTATTCAATGTTTAATCATATATATTCCATAGTAAAAATCGTGTAATTGACGTAATATTTGAACTGTGGTTAAGGCTAAAGGTCACGTTCGTTTCATTTGGAAGCAAAACATGTGTTTTTACATAAAAAACGTACTACTAATGTGTGAATGGTATGTAAATATTTTTTATTATGTCACTAAAAAATCCCCCGCTTTTTAGCGGGGATTTTTACTTCGTGGTATACCCCAAGAACCCTGAAGGGCAGTCTCCGTAAACCAGTTATTTTTTTGGCATAGGAAATTTATAATAAACAATCTAACCCTACATTCCCCAACCGGGGATGGTTCGCCGACGATCTTAGATCCCATGTAGGGAGCGAGCCTATACCGGGCGGATACCGGGCACAATTCCAGATTCTAGACTCATACTGGCAATTTTTATAAAAACTACATTTGTCTGATTTAAGATATGAACCCAGAATCTCGTGATCACAAAGCGATGCGCTTTGCCACTAGACCAACGAAGCAGTCGAATTAACCGTAAATAATAGTATATTTATTATTATACACATTTTTTTCAAATCGTAATTTACCGATGAATCATAAATTATAATAGATGTAATAATCATAAACCGTAATTTAAATACCGTAAACTAGATTCGAGATTATGTATATGATAAAAAAAAATGACGATCATAAATTCTGATATTTAATTGCGTTGTCATGTTTTAAAGTATTTTTATAATTTTTAGAGAATAAATGTTAGTAGTAGAAGCCAGAAAAGCCTGTAAAAAAACCTGTTCGAACTCTGTACTCTCTGCCTACCCCACAAGAGATCAGGCAAGATGATGTAGATAGATTGTAGACCCCCACAAGAAGTGATATCAGAAGCCGAGGAGTGGGTAGGCCCCGTACAAGATATAATAATGACCTGGTGAAGGTCACGTGTAACAGCTGGATACTACAGCAGAAACACTGTCGTCGTGGCCATTTTTGGGAAAGGCTATTGGTTAAGGAGATTATTACATCCTCGATCATTGCTAGACAATTCCTGCAGTGAACGTGCAATAACCTCATAATAAATAATTTAGTGATAGCTTTAACGTTGATAAACAGCAGTGATAGCCTAGTTGTTAGACCGTTGGAGTGCTAAGTCTGAGGTCTTGGGTTCAAAACCAGGCACGCACCTCTGTCTTTTCGCAAGCATGTGCGTAATAAAAATTATCTATCACTTGCTTTAACGGTGAAGGAAAACATCGTGAGGAAACCTGCATGCCTAAGAGTTTCACTAAGGTGTGTGAAGTTCGCCAACCCGCACTGGGCCAGCGTGGTGGACAATGGCCTACCTCCCGATTTGAGAGGAGGCCCGTCCCAACGGTGGGACAGTTTCTTAATAGGGCTAATATTATTATATATTAGCTTTGCGTTGGCTTTACGATTGTAATATCGTAAGTTCAAATCAACGTAAGATGTTGCCCAAACTCACTCAAACTCAAACGATTTATTTTGTGTAAACCCTACGGGGATAATTACAAATGGTCATTTTTATATTTTTTTTAACTTACTAATCTACCACCGTACCGAAACGTGGCCTCCACTGAGAAGATCCGGTGAGAAACGCAGCGGCCTAGTCTTTTTGTCTAATTCTCCATTTTTTTCCTCAATTTCTGTATAGAAACAAACAATTTTATATTATACAAAATCATTTATGCGATCCAGCTCCAGTGTGATGCCTTACGACTGAGATTTAAGACTAATAATAATATTTGAAATATATGTAATAATGATAAGGTAAAGGATTCTGGGTGGGGCAGTCTCCACAAGCAGCACCCGTTCTCGAGTATGAGCAAATTTTAGGAGATAATTTCACTAGCTGTCTAAATTAAATTGGCGAACTTTTAGTGTGCTATACCAGGTGTAGGATAAATAACGCAAGAACTCAAACACCCCTATTAGATGTTTCACAAATTCAATAAGAGAAGCAGTTTTCCAAATTTAACATTTTTGATCCCTTTATTAAGCGCTTTTATACGCCAATTAACAATGAAAATTGTACGTGTGCATACTAAGAAATACGTTTTAGAAATGCATTTGAAATCTCCGTATTGCTTTGAATCAATAATACATTTAGTTTGTTATAGCGCACTAAAGGAGTAGCAGCATATTTGCAAACTTAAAAAAAAATTTAAAAATCATTAAAAATTGTTGGAATCAATTCAGTTACCGATTTAGAACAAACTACTTTCAGGTATGACAAAGAAGGACAAAACATATATAGGTACAATGCGAAAGTGGAAGGATGTAGGTACTGAGGAAGACCTAGACTATCTTACCATGACCAAATAGACCGAGTCTTATCAGAAGGACAAGTCAAGAGTCTCCGTAACCGGCAAGGGTGCATGAGACGAACTATGAAAGTAGAGGAAGCCAGAGTATGTAAGGAAAGAACCTGTTGGAACTCTGTACTCTCTGCCTACCCCGCAAGTGATCTGGCGTGATGATATAGGTAGATAGAAAGATACTTTCAGGTCTTACTTATGTTACACCTTGTATACACCCCTTCTATGTGGTGACTTTGTTAATACCGAAATAAATGCCAAGATGATATTTAACAAGGTGTCTCCCGAACTATTGTTATTAGAAAGAAATAAAAAATAAGATCGTGATCAAAGATACGAAAAGGTCTTATATTTTTGGAGTCACGATGTGTCTGACATCTTTTTGTTGGTAACTCGATAACGAGAATATCCTTACATATAATAAAACAGTTTCTTCACGTCTTTCTGTCCGTTCCAACAAAATTAGTTGAACAAGAAATCGAATCGGAAATCTCGGTTCCAACCAATGAAAAGAATTGATTTTAAAAAAGGATTTTGTGTACAATTCACTATACCTATATTCTTCATCACGCCAGATTCCTTGCGAGGCGGGCAGAAATTACAGATCCAACAGGTTCTTTCCTTACAGATCTCTCTGGCGAATTTCAAAAAATGTTATTAAAAAAAATATACCACGACACGCCTATATTCGTCATACTTACCATAAATATGCATTGTCATCAGAACTGAACATATCAAAGGACATTGTTCAGCGCCCATACATGATTTGCCCCAGAACCAACAGCAATGAAAAAATACTTGTATGATTTCAAATCACCCACAAATTCTCTTAAGGCACTTATTATTAAACGGACAAGCGGGGGAATCGCAACATTGCACAAAAAGTATTAGATTTTGAGCTTATAATTCAGTCGCCATTAATACACATAAGGTTATATTGTGTTAACATTCAGTAAAGATGTCGGCGACTTCGATATAAGTACTAACAATACTTTGAAATATTCGTTTTAGATTGCAAATTGTCCGTAAGATACGGATATTTGCCATTATTTTAATAAAATAGATAAATAATGATGGCATAGGTCAGATATTTGTTGGTTCTGGGGCAATTTTCGACAGTGTCCTTTTAACTCCATAGAATAAGCTTGCAAGATGTGACCTAAACAAACAAACATTGCTAGTTAAATAAAAGCTTTTGAAAGTGTAGGTCACAACACGGTATATAGCAAGTCTTTTTAAATAATAAATTTTGATAGGCACACGCAGATATCATAAGGTTACCGCCAATTATGGTGATCAGGTCAAATGGACTTGGTCAAACTGGTCATATAATAGTTTTGTTAAGATCTTGACATTTACATGCAGGTACGAAATGGAAGGAACATGATTCCGTATAGATAACTTTAGATATACAAGGTGTAATATAGTCAACGAAATATTACCTGAAAGTAGTTTGTTCTGAATCGGTAACTGAATTGATTTGATTTAGCGCACTGGTTAAGAGCTTAAGCCGCTCTGCCCACTGCGTCTAATAGTCGCGGGTTCGAGTCCCGCACGGGACAAATCTTTGTGTGATCCACAATTATTTGTTCCGGTCTGGGTATTTATGTATGTGAATTTTCATGTTTGTAAACGCACCCACGACACAGGAAGAAATCCTAGTGTGGGGCTACGTTTTTCTGAAAAAAAAACAAAATTGTGTCTTAATTTTTTTTAATTTATTACTTATTCAGTGCGCTATAACAAATCAAATTTATTCTTGATTCAAAGCAATACGGAGGTTTCAAATGCATTTCTAAAACGTACTTCTCAATAAGTCTGCCTCATTGGTCTAGTGGCTAAAAATTCCCAATATGAGTCCGGAGTCTGGAATTGTGTCCGGTATATGGCAATAGGGTCGCCCCCTATTACATGGGACCTAACATCATCGGCGAAACGTGGGTGTACTCAGTACACCTCTGCCACCCCGCTTGGGGAATATAGGCGTGACGTTATTTTTTTTTATTATTACTCAATATGCTTATTACTCAAACTTCGTATGGCTTAATGACTATTATATAGAGTGGTAACCGTTCCCAACTCGATTTGTGAGACCTTTGCCAAGCCGTGGGAAAATATAGGCTCATTTACTGAACCCTGGACCTCGTGATAACGCTTAACTAATCAAAATAATTCGTTTATCCATAGCCTAATCGATACCTACCACATTTGAGTATTTAAGAATTCAAGGTTTTGACGAAACTCTGCAGGAATTCGCTTATAATTGTTCTGTTGAATAAATTTAGTTTTAATAGAATATTAATGGTTTAGACTCGGCTAATGCCTAAATCTTTTGTATCTAAC